>OX465277.1:50668394-50828394 GCA_949987645.1 Tachina grossa | reverse complement strand
TATTATTATTATTATTATTATTATTATTATTATTATTATTATTATTATTATTATTATTATTATTATTATTATTATTATTATTATTATTATTATTATTATTATTATTATTATTATTATTATTATTATTATTATTATTATTATTATTATTATTATTATTATTATTATTATTATTATTATTATTATTATTATTATTATTATTATTATTATTATTATTATTATTATTATTATTATTATTATTATTATTATTATTATTATTATTATTATTATTATTATTATTATTATTATTATTATTATTATTATTATTATTATTATTATTATTATTATTATTATTATTATTATTATTATTATTATTATTATTATTATTATTATTATTATTATTATTATTATTATTATTATTATTATTATTATTATTATTATTATTATTATTATTATTATTATTATTATTATTATTATTATTATTATTATTATTATTATTATTATTATTATTATTATTATTATTATTATTATTATTATTATTATTATTATTATTATTATTATTATTATTATTATTATTATTATTATTATTATTATTATTATTATTATTATTATTATTATTATTATTATTATTATTATTATTATTATTATTATTATTATTATTATTATTATTATTATTATTATTATTATTATTATTATTATTATTATTATTATTATTATTATTATTATTATTATTATTATTATTATTATTATTATTATTATTATTATTATTATTATTATTATTATTATTATTATTATTATTATTATTATTATTATTATTATTATTATTATTATTATTATTATTATTATTATTATTATTATTATTATTATTATTATTATTATTATTATTATTATTATTATTATTATTATTATTATTATTATTATTATTATTATTATTATTATTATTATTATTATTATTATTATTATTATTATTATTATTATTATTATTATTATTATTATTATTATTATTATTATTATTATTATTATTATTATTATTATTATTATTATTATTATTATTATTATTATTATTATTATTATTATTATTATTATTATTATTATTATTATTATTATTATTATTATTATTATTATTATTATTATTATTATTATTATTATTATTATTATTATTATTATTATTATTATTATTATTATTATTATTATTATTATTATTATTATTATTATTATTATTATTATTATTATTATTATTATTATTATTATTATTATTATTATTATTATTATTATTATTATTATTATTATTATTATTATTATTATTATTATTATTATTATTATTATTATTATTATTATTATTATTATTATTATTATTATTATTATTATTATTATTATTATTATTATTATTATTATTATTATTATTATTATTATTATTATTATTATTATTATTATTATTATTATTATTATTATTATTATTATTATTATTATTATTATTATTATTATTATTATTATTATTATTATTATTATTATTATTATTATTATTATTATTATTATTATTATTATTATTATTATTATTATTATTATTATTATTATTATTATTATTATTATTATTATTATTATTATTATTATTATTATTATTATTATTATTATTATTATTATTATTATTATTATTATTATTATTATTATTATTATTATTATTATTATTATTATTATTATTATTATTATTATTATTATTATTATTATTATTATTATTATTATTATTATTATTATTATTATTATTATTATTATTATTATTATTATTATTATTATTATTATTATTATTATTATTATTATTATTATTATTATTATTATTATTATTATTATTATTATTATTATTATTATTATTATTATTATTATTATTATTATTATTATTATTATTATTATTATTATTATTATTATTATTATTATTATTATTATTATTATTATTATTATTATTATTATTATTATTATTATTATTATTATTATTATTATTATTATTATTATTATTATTATTATTATTATTATTATTATTATTATTATTATTATTATTATTATTATTATTATTATTATTATTATTATTATTATTATTATTATTATTATTATTATTATTATTATTATTATTATTATTATTATTATTATTATTATTATTATTATTATTATTATTATTATTATTATTATTATTATTATTATTATTATTATTATTATTATTATTATTATTATTATTATTATTATTATTATTATTATTATTATTATTATTATTATTATTATTATTATTATTATTATTATTATTATTATTATTATTATTATTATTATTATTATTATTATTATTATTATTATTATTATTATTATTATTATTATTATTATTATTATTATTATTATTATTATTATTATTATTATTATTATTATTATTATTATTATTATTATTATTATTATTATTATTATTATTATTATTATTATTATTATTATTATTATTATTATTATTATTATTATTATTATTATTATTATTATTATTATTATTATTATTATTATTATTATTATTATTATTATTATTATTATTATTATTATTATTATTATTATTATTATTATTATTATTATTATTATTATTATTATTATTATTATTATTATTATTATTATTATTATTATTATTATTATTATTATTATTATTATTATTATTATTATTATTATTATTATTATTATTATTATTATTATTATTATTATTATTATTATTATTATTATTATTATTATTATTATTATTATTATTATTATTATTATTATTATTATTATTATTATTATTATTATTATTATTATTATTATTATTATTATTATTATTATTATTATTATTATTATTATTATTATTATTATTATTATTATTATTATTATTATTAGTATTATTATTATTGTTAATATTATTATTTTTATTATTAAATTGCCTTATTAATTTACAAGAAAGATTATAGGGGAAACTATTTTCATTAAGTATACTCATTATCTTCTTTTCATTCTTCTTATGGAATTCCCTATCACTTATTGTCAATATTCGTTCTATGAAGTTCTTAGCTGTGTTAATTATCATCCACTTGGGATGTTTTGAGTAAAAATTAATAATTCTACCGGATGAAGTTTGTTTTTGGTACCAATCTATTGCTAATTTATTTTCCTTTTTTAATATTAATGTATCTAAATACGGAAGTACTGAGTTATTTTCTATTTCAATTGTAAATTTTATGTCTGGGTGAAAAGAATTAAATGTTGATAATGTAATATTTATTTCATTTTCTGGAATTATACAGAATAAATCATCAACATATTTTACCAAAAACTTTGGCTTAATAGTTAATTTTCTGATACATTCATCTAATAATTTTTCCATCACTATATCAGCTATAACTGGTGAAGCAGGAGATCCCATAGGAAGACCTTTCTGTTGTTTAATAAAAAAAGCGCTAAATTAGCGCGTTTTGAATAAAGTCAATAATACCATTTCAGTTCCATATTTTTTAACTTTTTTTGTATATATTTAACAATATTCTAATATAAAAAACTCTGATAAAATTTTTTAAGTTACTCATGTTTTAGACTCGGAAGTTTTTCTTGAAGCAAGTCTGAATTTATGGGAGAGTGAGGAAAGAAGAAAGAAGAGGGGTGTGACTTGCTTGCACAGAAAAGTTACTTCAATTCTCTTTTGTTATTTCATTCGCAGCATTAAAACAATAGGAAAATTGAACATGAAACCGTCTGAGTGTAAACAAACGAGCAGTTTTAAAAGAGAATTGAAGATAATTGCTTCCAGAAAAACTGCCAAGTCTAGAACATGACTTAAGGATTCAGCTGTCGAAAACAAAATTCGCTTAACCTTGGTTAGAATTAAAGACGCATTTTAATACTGTAATGGGAAATATTTTGAAATTTTACAACTAAAAATATGTACTACATACAATGACCCAAGAAATTAACATAAATTACAAAGCATCTGCTATAGCTGAAGTACAAAAAGCTTTTGAATCGCAAAACTATTCCACAATCTATATGTTGTTACAAAGTTTTACAAATAAATTTAAAGAAAAAACGAAGGATTTCGATTATTTGGAAGGCGATTCTGATTCTGTATTAAATGATTTTAGTTTATTAAAACATAATGTCGAGGAAGCAATATTGCGAAATCTGAAAAATTAATTGTGATACGAGTACTAATACATACATCGACATTTACTGATATTTAATTTAGCGCGTAGAAAATAGCGCGTTTTTGCTATAAATATTTGACAATGCGTTCTAGCGCGTTTTAAGAAGGGTAGTAGCGCGTTTGGATTATAAATATTTGGCATCGCTGCCAATCATGAGCGAATCAACTTGCTTCGCCATACAAAATGAGAGCGAATCAAGTAGATTCAATATGAATCTACTTGCGAAGCACGTAAAATTTGTATATTCTACAACTTTTATCGCAGTTATCGCCAGTTTAATTCAACCATCTATCAAAACAAAATATGTACATATATGTGTATGTTTGTGTGTTTGTGAACAAATAAAAATAAACCAAAAAACCTAGATCTGAGTTTTATATAAATAAATTTAATTAAGTTATGGATAGTAAAAAAAAGAAAAAATAAGAAGAAAATATAGGGATGCCTTCAAAAACCAGATTTTGAATGAGTCGAATTTATGTAAGTATGTATGCTTATGTGTATGTATGTATTAAAGGGTTGCATTTGTATACTCGTTTGTATAGCCAAAACAAATATACCATGGTATGTACCATATAATTGTAGTGTGAGCGACAGAACTAGTATAAGAGTTATTGTGTGTGCGTGCTTTTCCAAATTAAAATACAATTGAAAACAAATAACAATTGCTTACTGTATTGCTGCTGAGCAACTGTTTGATCTGTTTTTGCTCAAAAAATACATATTGTAATACAAATATATGAAAAAACCACTATTGAAACAAATACATGATGGACAGATGTATGTGCGGACGTTCGTTATGCTATTTTGTGGCGCAGCCAAAGTATAGAGAGAGAAAGAGACAATTTTGCTCTGAGAGTAATTACAAATGCAAGTGTTTCATGTACATGTATCATTTACTTACATATGATTGTGCAATTTTGCTTTCATTCATCACCCAATTAAATTTTTTTCAACACATCATAAGGCACTTATGGTAAAAGAAGTTTGTGACGACCAAAGTCACTAGTTCGTTTTGGCCCACAACGTTTGGTTGGTTTACTTTATAATATTATACTTACTTTGCCTTGTTACAAATTATTATTGAATTAATTACTCATTTATTTTCGTTTTTTATTATAAAAGTATTCATTCTTACTCTTTAAAAATTATATGTGGAATATTTGTATTTTTCCTTTGATATTGATACAAAATTTTAAATATCTGTTTAAATTTAACTGAAGTGTCGACAGCACATACTGCACAAATACACAACGCTGAGTATACTACCATGCATGATAAATATGCAATTGTCATCAGATGGTAAAACGTATGCAGTATGTAATACAGTCATTTGTGTGGTTGTGTACTTGTGTGTGTTGTCTGGCACAAGTATAAAAGGGCGGGCATTCGTTGTATCGATGATTAGTTCGTTGGCAGTAAGCGCTGGCGAAAGAGGTAATAATAGAGATAGGACACTGCTCTACTATTAAAACTTTCTGTTAGCAAATTTGAGCAACCTACTAAGATATTAAATTCTCTTTTTTTTATTGTATTTTTATTTATAAGTGGGAGAGGCTGCCTTTGGGAATTAGGACACTTTTTTCCAAAAGGTGAATCAAACACTTATAAATAAAAATTGAGCTATTTGGGCAATAAAAGAGATATGACACTACTCTATTATTGACTCTTTTATTCTTTTTGTTTGTTTTTGAGTATTTTATTTATAAGTGGGAGAGGCTGCCTTTGGGAATTAGGATACTTTTTTTGCAAAAGGTGAGTCAAACACTTATAAATAAAAATTGAGCTATTTGAGTAATAAAAGAGATAGGACACTGCTCTATTATTAACTCTTTTATTATTTTTTGTTTGTTGTGAGTATTTTTATTTATAAGTGGGAGAGGCTGCCTTTGGGAATTAGGACACTTTTTTTCAAAAGGTGAATCAATACACTTATAAATAAAAAATTGAGCTATTTAGAGTAATCGTATTTTTGTTTCTCTCTTCACGGGTAGAAAACACCCTTGGGAATTAGGACACTTTTTTTTCCAAAGGCTAATCTACTTTGAGAATATAGAGAGTTAAATCTTAAGAGAACGTACTCGCGTGTTTTTTTATCTTATTTAAAATATTAGTTGCTCATTTCTTTTTTTACTTATGTAATATTGTTACGCGATTTGGTAGCTAAAATTTATTTTCCTTATTTTTTTTATTTAAATAAAGAAACATTGTTTTTATTAAACGAGCCTGGTGTACTTGTTTCATTTTGTCCAAGTAACCAAGAGAAGGTACGTTACATCTTTCAGTTAATATACACTATTCTGGACTCCGCTGAGCCTACCCTAGCCACCAGCGAATTCGTGTCGTTACAAGTTTTATGTATCTTATTTGCCTTAGAAAAAAAAAATGTGTTGTTTTCATTTGCACATTGCCCAATCATACAATAATTGCTTAAAAAATCAACATTTACAACTAGTAACAGAAAACGATAAATAAAATATTTGTTCATACCAGAACCAAAAAACATGCAAAACTAGTGCAAACTGATGTATCTGTGCAATGCTATAGTATGTATATAAGTGCGTATGATGATAGGCATTAATTACATAAAGTATTATTTTCCAAAGCAAAACAATACATCCGTTAGTAACGAGAGGGTAATTTGATCAAACACAATTTAAATAATTTATTACTTTCCTAGGACATGTTCTGTGTTAAAAATAATGAATTCAGAAATGAAAAATTATACATGATGTGGGTATATATATGCGTGCGTATGATACATATGATTTTGTGAATATACATAAAAAGATGCCACACGAACAGTGATGCCAACTTTTTCAGAGCAAAAGCACTGTGCCTTCATAAAAAAGCACTAAATGCAATAAAGCCATATTTCGATTTTGCTTAGTTAGAAGTAGAATATGAGTAGGAAAATCATTTAAGTTCAAGACAACAAGAAATTAAACAATTGTAATGTGCTATTTAGTGTTCGTGTCAGAAAATCTGATTTCGTGAGTGTTCGTTTCGTGTTCAGCAGCATTGAGACGAAACAAAATCGTAGCAACAGAGAAATGCTCATAGGACCCAGCTAAACCCCTCAATAATCAACTTCAATGTATTTTTAATAAAAAAAAAACATTTTACTTAATAAGTAAAATATTAATTTGGGATTATTAGTGCATTTAAAAAAATTTTAAACTTAAATTGTAACAGCCGTATTCATAAAAAAAAGTTGATTGAGGTTTAAAATTCATATTAGTTAAAAAACGTTTTAAGGCTAAATAACGTTTTTTAAATATTGGTATTCATAATCAGTTTTTTAACTAAAAATCAATTTACTAAATTTTTTTAAAATATCGTGGCAACACTGTATTCTTTATTTGTCACTTGCATATTAGTTCTGCAAAACAACGATTGTTAACTCACAAAGTACTCGTGTCTATTTTGTTTATTTGTCGGTTTTCAGAAAAATATTGTTTCTATAAAATAAAAGATATGTTCCAACTTGTATTTAATAAAATAATAAAAAAAGTTCACAACAAATCTTTGTTAAAAGTGCTTTTTATATTATTTATTTTATTGCAGATAAAGAAGCACTCGAATAACGAGCTTTATTTTGTTTGTTTTGAGTGTTTATACATCACTAGTTAATTTTCTACAATTATACTATTTTTGTTAACACATAAAATGAGAAAACAATGACTGGGAATGGAAACTGGATCGCTCCTTTTCTTTCAAATATTCTTTGGAGTATATTTGTTATTTCGGCAATAGTTTCTATAAAAAAATTACATTGTTTTATTTAGAAGATAACACTGGCATATGCATACATACATGCATACATAAGTACATACATACAATACACACATATGTACATACAGGTAAAGTTCAAAATGTAAACAAAAACGAAGCAAAATTACAACAACGTCACCTTAAAATTGGTTTAAGCATGGGGGCAGTCAATTTTAAAATTTGCTGATTTACGCAAGGTTTAAAAACCGTTTTTTTAAGCAAAAATTCTATTATGAATACAATTTTAGCGAATTTTGCTTAAACAATATTTGAAACGCGGTTTAAAATTTTTATGAATACGGCTGTAACAATTCCCATAAAAAACACTGATTAAAAACGATTTTTTGTTATTGTATTTGATGTCGTGCGTGTTGGGAACATTTTTGGCGTGAGTGTTTCGTACGTGTTGAATATCATGGTATTCGTGTTCGTGCGTGTCGTGTGGGAAAAATTCGACACGCGCCCATCTACCCCTGTCGGATTTATATTAGCTAGCTCAAAGTATAGGTAACTTTTTGCTAAATCATTCACAACTAGCTTATGAACTAACTTATAAATGATGCTGATGTGATTCAGTAGCTTTTTGTAGAACTGTCTTCTTCCCGGTAAATATTGAACTAACTTTTAGCTAACTCAATACTGATGCTGAGATTAGTGAGTTGTTTTTGTACAACTAACATCTCCTCGATAAGTTTTGAACTAACTTTTAGCTAACTCGAATCTGATGCAGAGATGAGTCATAGTCATTTATGGGCAAATGCAAAATGAAAATGCAAAAAGAGCGAACGATGTGTACATACACAAAATTGATGAGCGAAGCAGAGAAATGATACTGTGCTTAGTCTAGCAGAAAATTACCAAACAATGCCAAACATGCTAAGCTTTCAATGTAGTGGTGCCCATACCTGGTCATAGTTTATCGAGAAGATGTCAGCATAAAATTCATGTTTATGTTAACTATGTGCCGTCTTTATTTTATATGGCGCAATAGAAAAGCGTTAAGTATGATGGCTGACAAACAAAGTAATCACGCTTCGATACCAATTCTTGTCCTTAAAAAATTAAAATTGTTTCAAATTTAAGTTGACTAAAAATGTTAATCATTAGTAAGTTAAAAATAATGGCTAGCTAAAGAAAGACCTTCTTTCTTCTTTTTTGATGAGCCACAAACTAAGTCATAATGGGCTAATCATTAGTTGGTCAGTTCGCAACTAACTAATAGTGCACTTGCATTTTAGCAACCAAAAACTCACTCGAAATGAACTAACTTGTGGTTATTTGAAACTTATGCAGCGTGAGTGAGTACTGACTCGTTCTGAGGACATTACGTTGAAAAACTGAATAGCGTTTAACATGTAAAATGAGTTAGCTTTTGAGTCAGTTGTCGCTTCTGATTAACCATTAGTTACTTTTAAGTTACCTCAAATCCCGACAGGGACAGTTCATAATACACTTATGTAATTATATATGTACATGTATTTATGTATATGTATATACGTATAAATATGTATGTATGTGTCAATTAATTACCCTGCCGGATTTTTATTAGCTAGTTCAAAATATAGATGACTTTTTGCTAACTCATTTACAACTAGCTTCTGAACTAACTCATAAATGATACAGATGTGAGTAAGTTGTTTTTTGCACAACTGTCTTCTTCCCGATAAGTATTGAACTAACTTTAAGCTAACTCAATACTGATGCTGAGATTAGTGAGTAGTTTTTGTACAACTAACATCTCCTCGATAAGATTTGAACTAACTTTTAGCCAACTCGAAGCTGATACAGAGATGAGTCATAGTTTATCGAGAAGATGTCAGCATAAAATTCATGTTTATGTTAACTCTGTGCCGTCTTTATTTTATATGGCGCAATAGCAAAGTCTTAAGTGTGATGGCTGACAAAAAAATTAATCACAGTTCGATACCAATTCTCGTCTCTAAAAAAAAAATTTAAAGTTGTTTAAAATTTAAGGTGACTAAAAATGTTAATCATTAGTAAGTTAAAAATAATGGATAACTAAGGAAAGACATTTTTTTCTTCTTTTTTGAAGCACCACAAACTAAGTCGCAGCTAACTTAGAGTACAATTGCATTTTATCAGCCAAAAACTCACTCTAAATGAGTTAACTTGTGGTTATTTAAAACTTATGCAGCGTTAGTGAGTACTGACTCGTTCTGAGGACATTACGTTGAAAAACTAAATAGCGTTGAACATGTAAAATGAGTTAGCTTTTGAGTCAGTTGTCACTCGTCTCTGATTAAGCATTAGTTACTTTTAAGTTAGCTCAAATCCCGACAGGGTAATAGTACGTTTCCATTATGAGCAAATTAAGTTGATTTGAGAAAATCATGTCGAAGTGTTTCCATTATGTGTTGTAAGTGTTTCTATGTTCGAATTTTTGAAATAAATTTGACGTTTGAATTGTTTATTTATTTTTATAACCTAAAATTAGCACACAAATTTGTTTAATAATAATTTGGAACAGCAAAATAAATAAAACATATACATAAGAATGGAAAACAACATTGACAATAACTTTCTTTTTTTAAATTACTTTTTCCTTTTTATAAGCAAATAAAATCTGCCATTTTAATTCGTACTTAAATGTCACTTTTTCGGATTTGTAAGTCATCAATAATGGATGACCCAGAGTTGCATTTGTAATAATAGCAGCAGCGCAGTGTTGCATTGACAAATTCGACTTAATTTGTAGCAAATTAAGACATTTGAGATAATTTGCTCACATGAAAAATGTATGGCAAATCACTTCGCAAATTACTTAATTTGGGCAAATCAAATGTTTTGAACTAAATCACGTATATGGAAACGTACTATAACATAAACTATTTATGTATGGATGTTCATATATAAATACTTTAACAGAAAGTCATATGTACATATTTATATTAATATATAATTAAACTTCTCGTTTAAGGAAAAAGTCGCTTCATGTTTTTTCTCTGGCAATAAAACTGTTTTAATAAAACAATTTGATTTTTAGGCGTTTCATCTCAATTAATTTTTACATGATGTATGTTACATTCTGAATAACATAAGTCTTTTCTTTTTAGACCGTATTTAATATGAACGAAATAATTTGATTTATTAAAAACGAATATTCTATTTATAACTTACTTTTAAAATACTTATTAGCGCTAAAAGTTCTTTCCACCTCAGCATTTGAGCATGGCAATGTTAATAGTCCCAGAACAAATATTGACAATTTCAGGAATGGATTATCATTAATAGAATTTCTATAATTAAAAAATTCAATACAAAATTGATCAGTTCTGAGCTAATTTTTCCATTTATGTAGCCTTGAATGTCTGACACTTCGTTCTATTTCTTTAATTTTACCATGCCAGCAAAAATTACCGCTTTGCAGAAGAGTGTTTTTAACCCTAATTTACTAACCTTCTTCTATACCCCTTAAAGCATAACCATTCGTCGATACGACGAACAATTATTTGGGATATATAATATAGGCCGATATTATACGTTTTTAAAATTTTTAATACATACTCACATTTAACAGATATTTCCTAAATAAAACGAACAATATATATACGATTTTGACATATATATTTTTTATAATTAAGTCAAACAAAAAACAGTACTCTTCGAGATTACTGTGAGATCACATATTTATAAAACTAGAAAAAAAAAAACAAACAAAACAAAAACAGCCTTTTCTTCTTTGGCAATTATTAACTATATGCTATGATATAAAAAAAGAAAAAATAATTATTGATTTTCTGAGGCGCAGTGTGTGCAGAAATCAACTTTATGTTCACCACAAATTGCTATCTTGCATTTCGAGCATGAAGACTTTGTCATGCGTCTTTTTTTATATGGACAGATATTACATATTCTTCTCTTGTTCGTATTTTGTACTTCAAGTTGTTGAAGATTATTGCTGGATGATGGCTGACTTTGATTAGGATCACTAGGCTTACTTTTTTGTAAAATATATGAGAGGTTGGCTTTCACATGTCTCGGCATTGTCGTAATCTCATATCGAGTTTTGAGCCAGGGTTCGACAAGTTTTGAATGCAGCTGCTTCATAAACTCACGACGATTATTTACTGATTGTCCTAGTACAGAAGCATTATGACAATACAATATGTAGCTGTTGATGCACGCTATATTTATCATGCCATAGAAGACACACATTGGCCAGCGATTGGTTTTTCTGCTGCATGACATTACTGAACACATCTGATCAAATGTGTCTACACCTCCTTTCGTGCTGTTGTAAAACTCGATCATAGATGGTTTTTTCGTTTCAGAATTGACTGATCCTTCCTCATCACAGGATGATAATAGATAGACCATTTTTGAGAGTTTTGGTTTGTACGACAGAAGCGTAAGTGGGCCATCGTAGCAAAACATCGAAGTATTTACGTTTCTTTTTCTATTGTTCTTAATTTCTTCCGGAATTTCCTTTTTATTTGCGCGCAATGTTCCTACAATGGTTAATTTGTATGGTTGTTGAAGTAACTGCTTCGCTAATGGAATTGAAGTAAACCAGTTATCAGTTGTCACGTTCCTATTTGTTCCAGGTATGCTACGAGAGAGATTCTTTACAAAATACTCTCCTAAAGGCAGACCACCTGTATCTGTTCCTTTTCCCAGATATGGCATACAATCAATCATATATCTGGTACCACTGTCACACATCATGACCAGTTTAATGCCGTATTTGGCTGGCTTATTTGGAATATACATGCGAAATTTACATCTCCCTCGAAATGCCAATAGTTGTTCGTCAATAGTGACATTGGTTCCAGGAGTATAGTTTTGACGGCACTGGGCTATGAGCAATTCCCAAATATATCTAATAGGAGTAAACGGATCGTCTTTCAGCTTTTGCAAACGTAAAATTTTATCGTCAAAACGTAAACATCGTAGGAGGAATTCACATCGTTCTTTACCCATGCATGATGCATATCTGATTCCAGAATATTCTACGTTGAATAACTCTTCGAGTGTTAAGTGGTTATCCTTTAAAGCAGCTGATAAGACCAAAATACCAAATAAAGCTCTAATTTCAGCTTTGTTGGTTTCACTCTGTGTATATTTATTCTGTTGATAATTTTGTTTTTTTATAGTAATTTCTGCATTTGTCCACTTAACAATCTCCTCGATGATTTCATCAGTTATGAATTTCTCAAATAATTCCAGAGGATCAGTAATATTTTTGACCGAACGTCCTGGACCCCTTGCAACATGTACGATGTTTATTGCAGCTGTCCTATTTGAAGTGCTCCCCTTGTTTGTGGCCCAAACATGCCGTGAACGACTACGAATATTGCTTCTGGAAAATTTCAAAATATATGGACTACTTGAGCTGTCTAGAGATTGATCTGAGAAAGGCCGTGACTCTAGTGCATCATCCTGGAGAACACCATGAGAGCGCTGCTGAGTATCTTCTTCATCAGAGGGTTCATCTGCTGTGTCGCTATCGACATTATCACACTCCACTATATCTTCCTCTTCGATGTCAGATGAGTCCTCTAGTGCACTAACATCATCCTCCTCCAATAAGTATCGAAGAATGATATCTTCAGATAATAATCGTTTCGTAGCCATTGAAAAACTTTAAAAAATAACAAACACCAAGATGAACAAAAATAATCCACACAAGTGTAAAATACTAACACAAATACTAACCATTCGTCGAATCGACGTACAATGATTGAAACTCTCGAAAAACTACGCACTCACAAAACACGCACACACAAAACACGTTCACCACTCAAGAGAGCTTATTGAATACTGAGTTGACAAGCAATATAATGGTGATCACAGCACCTGTAGAAAAGAGAAAGCTTTTTTTTTACTTTGTGTTCGTCGATTCGACGAAGGTTATGGTTACAGGGTTAAAGGTAGAATTAGTAAAATCGTATCATTCTATTTTACAGCTTGCCGTATCGTTCAACTTTGTGCACAAGTTATAGAAAATGTAACAGTGTGCACAGCACATTTTTTTTTGTCTGACATTAAATACGGCGTTTTTGACATTCGCTACAGAAAAAACTGTTTTCTGCAGATTCCTACGTCAGCAGTGCTACCACTACATATTTTATAGCTAGTAACATGCATTGTATATAGTACGGTTTTTGTCAGCTGACACGCAACATCACGATACGATTTTACTAATTCTACCTTAAGCCAGCTAGAAGAAATACATGCATTTTTTGCCTTACGAAATCCTTTCACAGAAGTAATAATGTGTAGATTTTGTGTATTCAGATGCAAAAGTTACTGGTTTACAATTTTTTTTACTGCTTTCGATTTTTTTACAGAGCCGGCGTTACGTTACTGCTTCTCAGAAGCATTTTTCGAATCTTTCGTTATAAAGAAAGCAATAATTTGCTTCCCTCAGTTGTTAGTTCCTCCAAATCAGAATTTTTCTTTGCTGGGACTATTGTAATTAAATTATTTTATAACGTGTATGGATTCCCTGTAATTTCTAAAAAATATGTTCTTAACGCTAAATAAACAAAGTTTATTTTAATTTTAAAATTACTTGGCAATTTGGCTATAATTTCATATGTATATAATGTTCCTTATACAATTAATAGTTTTTTTTAGTAATAGCAATTTTTTCTCACTGTGAAAGAGAACGTTGTTCTTCCTCTGTATTTCACCCAGCTATATTAACATTCTGCAAAGGAAACTTTGCGTATCTAAAGGGGTGCAATCAGGCAGAAAGTGGAAAATGCTTATTTGGTGGTTTGTATATAGCCACCAGACTATCACAAGTTTTTATATAGTGGACTTGTAAATCGCGCTAAATTCACTAAAACCAAAGGTAAAAAGCATCAATTTAGCGCCTTTTTAAAAAAAGCAACAAGTTTAAAAATTCCAGACTTTTATGAATTAAAAAGCACTAAATTGGAATGCTCCACATGAAGCACGAAGCAGCGATGCCAATTTAGCGCGTTTCGCGCTAGATTTAGTGCGTTTTAACTATGCCAAATGCGTTTTTTTCGTCTTAGCGCGTTTAATAAAAAAAAAGCGCTAAATTAGCGCGTTTTGAATAAAGTCAATAATATCATTTCATTTCAATATTTTTTAACTTTTTTTTATAAAGAAAATTTATTATTTGACATATTGTCAGAAGTGTACATAAAATAATTGAAATTTATTTGCTGGTAGGTTAGTATGTCTATATATGTACGTATTTCATTGGCGCTTGAACCAAATCATCAGTAGACTTTAACCACAAATTTTAAACAGTCACAAACCTCTTACTTCATGCATAGACTTTCAAAAACTATATGAGAATTCATAAAATAATAATACTTTTGAAAATCACAAAAGAAAAAATAAGCTTAGTAGGCTTTGAAACTGATACAAAACCCAGCAAATAATTTATATCCAGGTGAACTCATTTTATTTTTCATTTAGCCTTGTAAATATTTTTATTGTTATCCAATGGATTTCTAATTGTATAAGGATGTAGTTAAAGTCTACTGATGATTTGGTTCAAGTGCCAATGAAATACTTATATAGACATGCTAAACTACCAGCAAATAAATTTAAATTTTTGATGTGTAAACATCTATACGCTAGGGGGTAAAAATCTTTTGACTTTGATTTCTTTGCTGAGATTTCTTTGCTTTTTGCTTTTCTTTGCATTGTCAAATCGGTGTGAGCTATGTATGAGTGCATTAAGCTATGTACAGACGGTTGTCAGATCTTACAATATTGCCAGTAAAATGTGCTAAAAATTTCTTACAACCGTGTGAACTGGCAATTTTTGTCAGACGACGTTGCCAGAAAAAGCATTGTCAGTCCATTGCAAGACTAGCAACTGATAACATATTGTCAGACATCTTACAATCGTGTGAACATATTGTAAAATTATTGCCAGATATTTGTCAGACATTTTAATATTGTCAGATGTGCGAAGTTCATGCATCTGACAATGGCGTCATTGTAAGATAATTCTTTCTATGGGCAACACTGCACACGCTTGATTTTAAAGAAAAAGTTTATAATAAAATATATGCAGACAAAATCATTGCAATTGCTTCTTTATGGTCCATAATAATTTATACTTTCACTTTTTACATTCAACACAAACACAAACGATAAATATTTAACAATTTCCAACAAATGGTTTAAGTCTGGCAACGCATAACAACAGATCGAACAATTTGTGCATATGACAACCGTGTGAACTGACAATTTGTCTACTGACGATTTTGTCAGATGAATTTATTGTCATACAACCGTCCAGCAATAAATTGTAATGTAGTGTACCTCACTTACTGTAATACACTGTATAATAATATAATTGCATTGCAACACAGTTCATTGTAATTATTAACAAAACGCTTACTGTATTACAATACCACAATGCCATACACGCAGGCCACTTAGGAATTAGAAAAACTATCATCAAATTAAAACAAAAATATATTTGGAAAAACATGTCAAAAATGGTAAAGAAATCTGTATATTTCCGTACACCAAAGGTGAAAATGAACCGTAAGAGCTACGGACTTGAAATTTGGACACAATATGTAGACATTTGGCCACTAGAACAACAAATACATGAGAGTTAAAAACTAAAGGGAGCAACGAAAAATGTTAAAATCCCATGTAAAATACATACAATTGTATGTACATATATGCACTTGAAATTTTAAAAGTTAGTGTATTTTTTATACAGACTACAACAATTAACACTAAACTTAAAAAATTTAAATCAATGCATTCAATTAATGCAATTTTGACTTTGTAATTTTGACAACTTGCTGTATCTTGGAAACCGTAAGAGTAAAACCCTTCAAATTTTCAAAAACGGTAAAACTAAAAAATCAAAAAAATATAAAATCGCCAAATATAAAAAAATCGCCAAAACGAAAAAAGCACCAAATTAAAAAAAATCTCTAGGACTAAAATAAATCGCAAAACCGCAAAAATCGCCAAAATTAAAAAAGTCCCTAAACAAAAAAAAAATTTCCTAAATAAAAAAACCCCAAAAACAGAAAAAAATCGCCAAAATGAAAAACCCCCAAAAAACAGAAAAAAATCGCCAAAATGAAAAAATCGCCAAAATTAAAAAAAATTGGGAAAATTAAAAAAAACCCAAAAAGAGAAAAAAGCGATAAAACTGAAAAAAAATCGTTTAAAAAAACTTAAAAAAGAAAGAAAGCTAAATAAAAAAAAATTACCAAAACCGAATGTGCGCAAGTCAAAGTCGCACTTTACTGAACTTATGTTAATTGCAATGCGTACACAACAACAAGAACAGCAACAAATAAACGATGAACAACAGGAATTAAAAAGTAAAGGCATTTACCATAGATGAGCACTGCAGTACCACTAAAGTTTCAGTGAAAACAAACAAAATTTTACTGGTTACTAAAATTTTTTTCTACAATTTTTATAAATTGCCTAAATGATTTGTTTGGTGCATTGAATTTTCAGTAATCAGTAATGCCCGTATTCATAATGAAATTCTACCAAGTGGCTAAATGTTTTTCATACAAAAGTTTCAAAATTTGAATGAAAAAACTTTGCCACTTGCTACGGCCCTACGATTTTACTGGTAATGCAAATTAAATTTTATTAGCAGTAAAAATTTACTGCATTTTTTAGTAATCAGTAAATTTACAACTTACTGCAATTTTGAATACAGTACATATACATATACTGCAGTGTGCCCATTTACTAACCAAATAAGTTTAATAAAACAAACAAGACCCAACAAATTCATATGTATTTACAATATTGAAAGTTTTGATACTTTTAATTAATTAATTTAAAAAAAGATACTAAAAGCATAAGTACTTCCAACTTAAAAAAAATTTCATTACTAGATGTTTACACATCTCCTCTGTGATCGGACTCACATTGCTTTTTTTTATAAATTTAAAAAATTTTTAAATTAGTTAATGATTCAGCGTCGCAAACCAAATTCGCTTGGCTTTGGTTAGAATAAAAAACGTATTTTAATACTGTAATGACAAATATTTTGAAATTTCATAAATAAAAATATGTACTACATACAATGACCCAAAAAATGTACATAAATTACAAAGCATCTGTTATAGCTGAATCAAAAAACTATTCGACAATTTATATGTTGTTACAAAGTTTTAGAAATAAATTAAGAGTAAAAACTAAGCATTTCGATTATTTGGAAGACGATTCTGATTCTGTAATAAATGATTTTAGTTAATTAAAACATAATGTCAAGGAAGCAATATTGCAAAATCTGAAAACTTAATTGTATATACGAGTACTAATACATACATACATCGAGTTTTATTGAAATTTAATTTAGCGCGTAAGAAATAGCGCGTTTTTGGTATAAATATTTGACAATGCTGTAACTTAGCGCGTTCTAGCGCGTTTTGAGAAGGGTAGTAGCACATTTGGGTTATAAATAGTTGGCATCGCTCGCACGAAGGCTTCCTGTAAACGACAAGAATCATAAACATGATTTGGAGTGCGAAGCATGTGATTCAACTCGTCGTCTAAACATAGTATTTGCAAGAAAAGTATGGGAAAACATTACTTGCGTAAAATTTGGCAGTCATGTAGTAAAACAAGAAATACCTAAATATGAAGTGTGCAGTGGGCAGTTGCAAGCAAAATAACACCAAAAAATGTTTGTACTTCTATTGTTCTATTGTGGTTATTTTGGTAATATACATACATATGTATCTATATGCTACACTGAAAATATTTCATGCTTGAAAATACGAAAAAAAAATTTGTTTTTTTAATTTTTGTGCAATAAACGAAAATTTTGTAAATATTGCGAAAAGTTTATCCGGTGCAAGGAAACAGATCTTATAATTTTACGAGTTTCGTTATGTTACAAAAATTATTTTGCACAATTATTTTCGTATGTATATAGTACCATATTTTTCGTTTATTTCATTGAATTTAGAAGAAAATAAAACATTTTTATAAAATTGGAAATTTCCAAAAATAAACCAATTTTTTTGCTTACAGTATAATTTCATGAATTTGACGAAAAATATTGAAATATAAAAATAAAATGCTGTTTTGTTTAATTTTTTAATTTTTCCTCCATTTCTTTTCATGTCATTGTGCAACTTTTATACTAAAAATTATTGTAGTACAAATTAGAGTTTCAGTGCAAAATATGTAATGTAATGTATGAAAAATGCAGAGGCTGTAACAATTCCCCTAAAATTATATTTTTTCATAATTATTACAAACTTCAATTCCAAGAATTACAGATTATTCTACAAACTCATTTTTCAAATGTAAGACAAACTAATTTTCTTATAGATTTTAATATTTTAACCTTTTTGTACAAAATTTCGTATGTAACACAAAATTGCTCTTCATAATTCTCGATTTCTTTTTTTTTTGTAATATAAACATAATTTTTCTTACATCTACCAAAAAAATATTTGTAAAAATACAAAATGTTCTTATTTACAAATAAACAAATACTATTTCTACTATCTACGAAGGATTTTGTAACGTAAAAATTACGAATATATGTATATATTTAAAATGAGCCACATTTTTCTTTTATTTTACCTATGATATATTTTGAGTGTATATGAGGCTATCAGCGCAGAAATGGTGAACCCAAATTAGTTTTTTGGTGCTGTTCTGGTGATAAATATGTATGTACATAATTTACGTTACCAACTATCAAACAAAATAAGAGTAAACCGCATTTTGGTATTCTAAAAAGAGAAATTGTTTAAAAAACTAGATGTGGGTTACACCACTTCTGCGCTGGTGGGCTCATATATGAGTGGTGGTGGATTAAGTTAATCAGAAACTTCTTTAAATTTAAAAGTTTTATATTTTTCTTCAAGTATGGCTTAAAGATTTATCAATATCACCATTTATAAATTTAGACAAATATTAAAAAAAATTAAAATGTTTTGAACCAAAAATTTAGAGAGAAAAATTATAATATGTTTCACTGTAATGTTTACTCAATTTTGTTTTGTTTGTAGTTTAAAATTATCAGCCAATAGCAAAACATTGCACGTCACGTAAACAGTATTTAAATGTAAATACGTCATGATTTTTAAATGTATTCACTTCGCATGTATTATACTAAACCAATAATAAATGCTGTCGTACTATAAGCGAAGCACGATGGATGTATTGGTGTACGTGTATATCAGTGTTAACAAGCGATGTCGCCAAGACAGCTTGTTTGTAACAAACACCCAAAAAAAGTACTGTTGATTAGTGTATGCTTGTTATTTTTCATATTGTACGTTTGAGTGTGTGTAATATGTAGATGGTAAGCTCCCTCTAGTCAGCCTAGAACCATATGCCTCTATGTCAATACAATTTCTCCAACGACAATTGCACTAGTTAAAATGTTAACAACTTTCCTTTTATGCGCGAGTAAAGATACGTTAAAGACAACAGCTGTAGTGTATTTCTGGTGATATTGTCAATGAACACGTCAATAGTTTGTATTTTTTTATTATGCTGTGCAATAATATTAAATACATATGTGTAGAAGACGGTCACTAAAATCTACCAGTGAGTCTTTGATTCAAACATCTCAATATGGTCGTAAAAGAACTAGCTTCGCAATAGTGCTAAAGTCTACTGGTAGATTTTCAATGACAACCCTATGTTATATGTCAATAGGCGGTTACATTGGCTGGGGTACACCTTGTCATTAGCACTATTGAGAATGTCACTATAAAATCACAATAATATTACTATTGACAACGAGCGAGGAAATATCGATATTGTAGACTAGAGCCCCTAAAATTTACTAGTGAATCTTTGGTGTCAATGTCTTCATTTGGTCTTAGTGCTACAGTAGTCAGTCAGTAGTGCTACAGTCTAGTGGTGGATTTTCAATGACAAACTAAACCTTTGCATGTGCGCAGAAAAATAAAAGATCATACACACATACATGCATGACGTTTGTACACGCGCTCATGCGTAGAAAGAAGCAAGTATCACAATTTCTTCCGTTACGAAGTGTTTTCTTCTTTACTCTTATACCTACAATACTCAAACAAATTTCTTGCAAACAGTGTTGTTAACGTTTGTTTTATAAGATTTCGCTGTAGTAAAGCATTTGAAAAATCTTTCATGTCTTAAAAGTTCTTATAAGATGTCTTGTGCAGGACACTAGTACATACATCCATATGCATTAGACTTGTGCCATTTAATGCCGTGATACACTATCATACAAAGTCGTGCGATCTACGAAAAAGTACAACGCTGATATGATGGAGTTTATGAAAATTTTCAAAAGACAATAACAATTCATCACACCAGCGTTGTATATTTTCGTAGAGCGCACGAATTTGTATGATAGTGTATCACGGCCTTTAGTTCAATGCAGTGACCGGTCATTTTAGTTCATTATTTGTAAATGAACTAGTTCGTTCATTTAGTTCAATCGCTCTTTTTAGTTCAATGAACTAGTTAGGACTTTTTAGTTCAATGATTTTACATCTACAATTCTACATGCATATGTATGAGTGTTGTGGTCTTTGCGCTGATTTACACGGGCATAATTGTGCTGGCATAACATGCCAGTTTGTTGGTGAGAGAGGCAAAGAGAGTGGTTTTGGGGTTGGCATAACTTTTCAACCAGCTTCAACCCCGCATTAGCAGCATAAATCCAATAAACACACAGCTTAAAACACAGCAAATGTTAAATGAATACTATAAGCACTAACACACATACAGCTGTGTATACGAATACATTTTGTGCCAGATGAATTAGTCTCGTGTAATTTGGAAAAGAACAAAAATTGTGCGGCTTAAAAATTGTTCTCGTCTAAACTACCTCTTTGACAATATTAAGAAGACAGATTCTGTGATTAAAATGCTTTATGAAAACTAAAATTAATTAATTAATAAATAAATTTGCTCTATAAATTTTTTAAAATCTCATAAATCCAAAATATTTTTTGGGAATAGTGTTTACTTTAGTTAATTTAATTATTATTTTTCGAACTTCATTTGTTTCTATGTTTATCATTTGAACAGGCTTAAGTTCGTATCGCCTTTTAAGCCAAATTACATGTGATAATTATTAATGAACAAATAACACCAAAGTTAGTTGTAAATATGCACATACAGGGGTGTCATGGAAACCATGTCGGTTTTGCTGATTGTCATTTTTGAAAACCAGTGTTGGTTTTATTTGGTATCATGAAACCAAGTTGGTTTTGTTAATTTCGAATGTAATTGAAACCAATTATCGAATCAGCTCTTTCTTAAATTTGCTTATTTGTTTACAACTTTTTATTTAAATTTACATTAACTATAAACGGAGATCAAGAGACTATTTTTACAATAAATATAATATTCCTTCTATAATGTAAAAATTATAAAACGAAGTACTGACGAGCATTTATATTTTAATCGTAAATGGTATTATAGTGTAAATGCCATGATAGTGAGTAAAAATTTGCTTTCATATTTTATAATGCAACTTATTCATACTTATCAATACGCAGATTTGTGATGATGATACTTTTGATGCTTTTGTTTGGAACATAAGTAGTGCTAGGCAACATTTTCGCATGATGTATGAATCGAGAGACCGAACATCAAAAGTTCTAGAAGATTGTGGATATGGACTCGAACCCTTTTTGTTAACACCATACAGGGATCCGAGCTACAACTCCAAGGAATATAAATTCAATATGGCTCATTCAGCTCGAAATATTATTGAAAGAACTATTGGAGTTTTAAAGAGCCGATTTCGTTGCTTAATGAGTACACTGCATTACAAACCAGAAAAAGTTGTGAAAATAATAAATGTCAGCTGCGCTTTGCATAACATCTGCTGGAACTACAAAGTGGAATACAACGAAAGTAGCATACATTTACCATCCGACGATATAGAGGAGGACTTTACATTGTCAACATCAACATCACAACAAAGTGTAGCTCATAGAATCAGGGACGAAATAGCTAACAGCTTATAACAAGAAAACCTTAAATAAAAAATATACAATCAGCTACGTGAATAAGTTTGAAATTCGTATTTGTTCAATTATTTTAGAGCAATTTAGTTTATTTGCTTTATTTTTTTTATATTTCATCTTCTATTGTGCTTGCTGAAAGTACATAGTTTGAGATTGGCTTAAAAATGATTCTCACAATCGATCAGAATTCCTCACCTATTTTTTAAAACCATAGTTTTCCATACTAAATTATACAATTTTCAACAATTCAAATGACAAATATGTAAATAAGCATCATAAAAATTTTATTTATAACAACAAATACAAAAATATTATTGAAATCAGTCATAAGAATCAAATTCTTACTTAGTTTTTATATCACAAAATG
Organism: Tachina grossa; assembly: GCA_949987645.1. Lineage (NCBI taxonomy): Eukaryota > Metazoa > Arthropoda > Insecta > Diptera > Tachinidae > Tachina > Tachina grossa. Next base: position 50,805,148 of record OX465277.1, on the reverse strand, counting down.
AAAAGGTGCAAATGCATTGATGTTTAAAACATTAAAACTAAACCAAAGGCACGTAAGTATTTTTGTTGTAGATTACGGTTTCATTAAACTTATTTAAAAATCTGTCTTTATGTTTTTTTCAAAGTCAAACTTTTGTAATTCCAGCTCCAATTGTCTTTCTTTAATTAATTTTTTTCTTGCATGGATTTTAAAATTCCTGTACTAACGCGGGCAGCTTCGCTCTGAAAATCACTGATTGCGTTTGCAACGGACTCGTGTACTTTTTCAATTGCCCTATAAATACCCCTTAGGCTGCTTGTGTTTTCTTTTTTAATTTTAATCAATTCGTCAAGCTTTTCGTTTATTTCTACCTTCCTTTTATTGTCTTCATCTAAAAAGTTTTTTTAAGCGATCATTAATGTTTTCTGCTCTGAACCTTTTTGGAGTACTCGTAGGAAGAACTGGAGATAATGGCCATTTTAAAGATGTTGAAGGCATTTCTTCATCGCTTGCAACATCAGCATCTTCGCTTAGGCCAATTGCAACTCCGGCCACACCTTCTACCGACGTTGAAATGTCACATAAGCGCACTGTGGTCTCTTCAGTTATTGACAGCTGATGTTTTGTAAATGGTCCACCGCCAGTTGCCTGAGACTCTGCTTTATTTTGAGCTAGCTTCCTTTTCACTTCACTTTTCCACTCAGTCCATTTCTATGCAAACAAAAGGATTGTAAATTTTAATCCTCACAAAAACATAAATGTGAAAAAAGGCCAAGTTCCTATTAAAAATTTCGGCCATCAAAAGCAGTGAGATATAAATTTTGACCAAGTTCTTGTTTGGACCAACATCTTTCACTGACATATGCTATGCGTTATATACACTTGCAATCGTAAGGGTGTCATATAATTTTTAGATAATCTGCTTACTTGACAACATTTTTACCGATATAAAGAAATGAACAAATAAACATTATTTTCTCCTTTTTTAGAAAGGTAAAAATATTGCCAAGTTACCAGATTATCTAAAAATTATATGGCACCCTTACGATTACAAATGTATATAACGCATAGCATATGTCAGTGAAAGGTGTTGTTCCAAACAAAAACTTGGTCAAAATTTATATCTCACTGCTTTTGATGGCCGAAATTTTTGATAGGAACTTGGCCTTTTTTCACATTTATGTTTTTGTGAGGATCTGACTACTTTTTGAAAAATTTTATATGATAAAACTTTTTAAATTTAAAATTTCTAGTGTGTTTTATTTCTATTCATGATCACTGTGCCAGTGAAAAATAGCATAGTTATATTAAGTAATGGATTAGATCTTGATGGGTATTGGATTGTACACCTTAAAAATGTACTATTGTGTCATTACAAATGGTCGCCGATGTGTACACAATTTGGTAAAAGTAGTCTGAAAAGAAATATGTAAAATACAGCGCCTATTTTCTCAATATATTTACATATTAAAGTCTCTTTAGCCGAAGTAAGTAACTCACAAGGATATGAACAATGTGCATGCAAAGTTTTAATAGGGTGGCTGGTGTTTTAATTTTTAGATTTTCCGATTGAGTAAATCAATTAGGACTATTTGTCTACAAAATTTCAGCTCTCTACAGTATAATATTACATAAAATTTTTATGGGCCTGGCCCCGCCGAATTTTATATCTGCTAGTAAGAAAAAGCTAATGGGAAATACATGAGTAATAGACTAAAAAATGCTAAGCCGAAGTACATGAATGAAGAAGCTAAGATTTATGGGTGAAGTCTCACGGCAATTTTTGGTTTGGATAAGTGCAACGTATGAGAAGATTCAATAAAATTTAACTTAATTTTGAGTTTACAGTACTTGTTCCCATCCCCTGATTGAAACTACTGGTTTCTTAGATTTTTCTTAGTGATCTCTGATCTAGATTAATTTGTGTACCAAATTTCAGCTCTCTAGTGGAAATTGGAGTTTTATAGTATAAAAAAACTTCTTGGTTTTAAGATTTTCCCATTGGCTTACTCATCTACACTTACTTGTGTATAAAATTTCTGCCGTCTAGCGTGAACTATACCTTATAATTTAATGAGCATTACCCATACCACTATTTTAAACTCACAATATTGTCGAGAGCAGCGCTTATAATTCATGCTAATTTTCTTCTAAAATATGCTAGACCGATGTAGATTAAACACAAGGCTAAAATTTGATGGGAGTGATCACAACCACTTTTTTAGGTGATAGTTCAAAGTATTGTATACGTGTAACGTATATGCAAGGTTTCACTAAAATGGCTTAAGTTAAAAGCTGTATATTAACAGCCTTATTTATATAACTTATTAAGGCTTTATAGAGGGGTTTTAAGGCAAACTTTCATAAAAATTTTTTCTTAAAAAGCCTTAATAAGTTTTATAAATATGGCTGTAAGTTTTCAGGTTCAAACAATAGTAGAGTGGCCCCGCCCATTCTAGTAAATTTTTTTTGGTTTTTCAGATTTTTCTAGTTGGTCTCTCACCTAGACCTACTTGTGTATGAAATTTCAGCTCATAACCGCAACTTTTAATTTTTATGGGCGCAGCCCTGCCCCTCTGACTTAAATTTCTGGGTTTTCAGGTTTTTCTTGTTGTGTTCTCACCTATACTTACTCGTTTATCAAATTTCAGCTCATAAGCGCAACTTTTAATTTTTAACTTTTATGGGCGTAGCCCCGCCCATCTGACTTAAATTTCCGGGTTTTTTAGACTTTTCTAGTTGGTTTCTCACCTAGACCTAGTCGTGTATCAAATTTCACCTCCTTAGCGCAACTTTTAATTTTTAATATTTATGGGCGTAACCCTGCCCACTTTTCCAAACTCAAGACTTTTTTCGGCAAGTGTTTATTATTCGTGTCGAGTATCGGAGCGAACTGATTATAATACATACAGAAATAGTATATCTAAATATGCTGAGCCGTAGTACACGAATATAAGGTTGAAATTGTATGGGAGTGTCAACGCCCACTTTTTTAATAAAAAATTTTTAGGCTTGCATTATCGCATTATGTATGCCGAATTTCAATAAAATAGCTTCCACTAAGCGCCTTAGATTTGCTTTTTTAATTCTAGCCTTTGTGGGCGTAGCCCCGCCCTCCTCGCCAAAATTTTCGGTTTTTAAATTTTTTTTAGTATATTGTTCAGCCAGGCCTAACTCTGTAGCAAATTTCAGCTCACTAGCTTAGATTTTAATTTTTGTGGGCGTAGCCCCGCCCCCTTGGTTGAAATTTTCGGATTTTTCTGGTTCATTGCTCACCTAGGTCCACTCGTGTACCAAATCTTAGCTCTCTAACTATAGCGGAAGTGCTTCATGAATTTGATGAGTGATCAGTGAGTCAGTGAGTATGTCTTAAAATATGCACTTTTTGCACCTCCATATCTCCAAAACCTTTCATTGTAAAACTTTGAAACCTTGCCTGTGTGGTAACATGAATTTATTCTAATTATGATTTAAATTTCATAATTTTACGGTCGCGGGGAACAGAGTTATGAGGGGGGTAAAAACAGCTCGAATGGCTTCCTGTAAATATACACACTGCGTGCATTGGCCAGAACTTGGCCTGGCGCACTCCCGTGCGCCTAGATACAATTTTTGTTGCAAACAATTTGATTTACCTTTTTCCATCCATTTACATCGTACTGTGGGGGACCTGCACTGTTCAGTGATTCAGCTAACTGTTGCCAAAGGGCATCAACTGCTGCCTTATCACGCTTTGTGAAGCTCTTTGCTAAAGCCGGATATTTTTCCATGAACTCCATGATCATGGTGATTTTTGCTCAGTTTTTATGTTTCCCCCTAAAAAATTACATCACAAAAATTGAAATATTTCTTTTTATGAAGCAAATATTTTAACAAATAAATAAATTTACTTACATGTTTACAAAATATTAGGCTGCAAACAAATAAATATATTGGATGAATAAATGAAAATGAAAAATAAAAATCAAAAGGCGCGCAATTGGAAACTGACAGCTGTCAGCTGTTTGGTTTGTTTCCATTAATAAAACTGATAACATCGGTTTCCATGACACCCCTGATAGTTGAACGGAACAGCCAGCCATTTTCAAAGGCCACTAAACCTTCATCATCAGCGTTCTTCTATGTTTGGTCTACTGTGTCTGGTGTCAGTTGATGTAGATTTATGCTTTATATACGAAACTTTATTGCAAATTGAATTGTTTTGATTCATCGTATTTCAATTTGCTGAATGATGTTTTGAAATGAAAGCTCACCTTACCATCTCTAAATTTACAACAGTTTTATCATTGTCGTTTGTTCTTTACTAATTATACACATGTTAGTTAATTTGCTTATTTTTGTTCTACTTAAGACAAACTTTTTTGGTTTGTTACTATTAAGTATATTTATTTAATTTTTGCCACAAACCAATGACTATTAATTTAGTTAATTTAATTATTATTTTTCGAACTTCATTGGTTTCTATATTTATCATTTGAGCAGGCTAAAGTTCGTATCGCTTTTTAAGCCAAATTACATATTAATGAACAAATGACACCAAAGTTAGTTGTAAATATTCTGACAACATCATCAGCGTTATTCTGTGTTTGGTCCACTGTGTGTGGTGTCAGTTGATGTACATTTCTGCTTTATATACGAAACTTTATTGTAAATGGAATATGTGAATTGTTTGGATTCATCGTATTTCAATTTGCTGAAAGATGTTTTGTAATGAAAGCTTACCTTACCATTTCTAAATTTTCAACAGTTTTACCATTGTCGTTTGTTCTTTACTAATTATACACATGTTAGTTAATTTGCTTATTTTTGTTCTACTTAAGACAAACTTTTTTGGTTTGTTAGTATTGTGTTATTTGTTACTTTGGTGTTATTTGTTCATTAATAATTATCACATGTAATTTGGCTTAAAAAGCTATACGAACTTAAGCCTGTTCAAATGATAAATATAGAAACAAATGAAGTTCGAAAAATAATAATTAAATTAATTAAATTAATAGTCATTGGCTTGTGGCAAAAATTAAATAAATATACTTAATAGTAACAAACCAAAAAAGTTTGTCTTAAGTAGAACAAAAATAATCAAATTAACTAACATGTGTATAATTAGTAAAGAACAAACGACAATGGTAAGACTGTTGTAAATTTATATATATATATGGTAATAGGCTTTTTACATTGACACACATTTCAGTGAAACGCATGGAAGATGTAAAAAATGTGAAACATGCGTTTGCATTGACAACATCTAACATCTACCATCATCTCACTTGTCAAAAAGACAACACGTTCTGCATAGGTTTTGTTAAGGAAATTATAAAAAATAGATTTTGATGTAAAATTAATAATTGGAGTAAAAAAAAATTTTTAAAAGATTTGCAAGAATAAGATGAAGATTTTTAAAAGGTACATATGTATATATACTATGTATATTAGTCTCCTGCATAAGACTTCGTATAAGAACTTTCAAGACATGCGAAATCTTATAAAACAAACGATAACAACACTGTTTGCAAGAAATTTATTTGAGTATTGTAGGTATAAGAGTAAAGAAGAAAACACTTCGTGACGGAAGAATTTGTGATACTAGCTTCTTTCTACGTATAAGAGCGTGTACGAACGTCATGCATGTATAGGGTTGCCAGATACCAAAAGTCAAATACCTGGACAATGGAAAAAATTCAACTGGATTTTGAAAAAATAACTGGACAATTTAAAAATAAGCTTAAAAAGCAAAGTGTTGATGCTTTTTGAAAATATTGTTTTGGTTGTAAATTGCCAATGATGTACAAAATAGAGGAACTAATCAGTGTTAGGGAAAATTACAACTGGTTGTACATTTGCAAGCACTATTGTTTCTTTTTATTTAGTATTAAAAATTTTTCCTTAGAAGGTATAAAAACACAACCAGAAAACAGAAATGTTTGCCTTGTTTTAATAAGAAAAGCTGATCCTTATGTATTTTTATCTCCTGATTACGATTCCGTCATTAGTTTTTTAATCTGTAAAACAATTTCCTATATTTCGATAGCTTTACATTGAGGAGCATAGTTTAGTCCATAAAACTTTTTTATTATATTTTTTACTTAAATAACTAGTCGTTATGAATTTTTGTCCGCTAATTACGAAAAAAGATTTCTTATATTCTTATACCCTCTAAAAAATAATATCTCGAATTTTTCTTTTCTTACGCTATCAAAAAATATCATTTCTAATAATATGTCGTCGCTGATTTTGAATGTAGCCTCTCTTTTTTGATAAGTTCTGATTATTTTAGTGAGCCTAATTACGAGTGTCGTATTTCGAATACGAAGAGTTTGTAAAGCAATATTCTTTAGTCTTGTACAAAATAGTCGTAGTAGAAGTCGAAATACCACACCCGTGATTAGGCCCGATAATTTTGCATCAAAAATTAACATTTTTCCTTAAAATTTTTTTTTCTGGTAAAAGCTGCAAATTTCGATATAATAACTACAAATAAAACAAAACTTTTCTGGACTGGTCAATACAACATTTATTATACGTAATAATTGCATTGATCAGATATGTGATACAAAAAACAAATTTTTTTGGAAGGTATGAGAGAGCAAAAATTTTAGTTTTTTTTTGTGCGACTAGAGGTGATAGATAAATAATAAAACTATATCCGTAATCAGCGGACAAAAATACATAAGAACCAGTTAATTTAATTTCAAAAACTTAAATAAAAAATTTAAGAACTAAACCAAAAAGACACGATTTTTAACATCCATGTAATAAGAGTACGATGTCATGATATACTCAATGTTCATGTACTCAAATAGAATTTAATGAAATTTAATAATCCAGAAAGTATTTTTAAGTTTGGGGGACCATTCGTGATATACTAAGTGAATTATAAAAAAGTGACATAAATTAAGCATATGCTAATTGTCACTATATCTTTAAAACTAGAGCTGCTGGGGAAAAACTAATGATGCCATCGTAATCAGCAGATAAAAATACATAAGGATCGGCTATTTTAAATGAAGCAATAAAACCACTGTTCCGCTGTGTAATTAATTAAAAAATATAATTGATAAAGCAATTATTTTTCAAAACTTAAGAAATAATTTTTAACTGGATAAATTCTATGTTAGCTGGTAACTGAATGAGGCTCTAAAAAACTGGAAAATCCAGGCCATTCCAGGCCGTCTAGCAACCCTATGCATGTATGTGTGTATGATATTTTATTTTTCTGCGCACATGCAAAGGCACACACATTTTTTTTTTTTTTTTTTTAATGCATGTATTTATTTATTGTATCTTCATATGTGAACTAACAATAAGTATTCAAATCTTAAATCTATAAAAAAAAATTATTAGGCCGGACCAGTGTCGGACATAAACTTAGTGGTAGTTATAAATAATACATTAGTAGTGATAATCAAAAAGGGGGGGGGGGGGGGGAAAGTATTTTCAAGTAGTCCCATCTGGAGTGTTAGGTATAAGAGCCCGTGTGTCCCTCTTTTTTAAGCGGATGTGTCAGGTAAAGTTCAAAATATTACGAGCAAGCGGATTAGGATGTGATTCGAGTTTTGTTAAGTATTTGCCTGCGTATTTTGCAATTTCTTCAGTCACTAGTGGCATATTTAAATCCCGATGTATAATAGAATTTTGGATGTACCATGGAGCCGATGTTATTAACCGTAAAATTTTGTTTTGCCTTCGTTGGATTCTCTCGACATTGGAAGCTGAAGCAGTGCCCCATAACTGAATTCCGTAGCGCCATATTGGCTTCAAAAGCGACTTGTATAATAAAAGTTTGCAGTCTAGGCTGAGTGTTGAGTTTCTGCCAATCAACCAATATATTTGAGTTAACTTAAGTTTCATCTGAGTTAATTTAGAGTCAATATGATGTTTCCATGTAAGTCTTCGATCAAGGTGTATACCAAGGTATTTCACTTGGGAATGTTGAGGAATATTTTGATTGTTGATTCGAATGGGGGAGCAAGTATCTCTTCTTAGGGTGAACGTTATATGGACACACTTTTGTTCATTGACTTTAATTCTCCATAAGTTCAACCATATTTCCAACTGAGTGATATGTTCCTGGAGATTGCGGGATGCCTCATAAGGGTTTTCGTGCACACTCATACAGGCTGTATCATCGGCAAAAGTAGAAATATGGATATTATTGCTCACAGGCATATCACAAGTATATATTAAATACAAGACAGGACCCAGAATACTACCCTGGGGCACACCAGAAGATATAGTTTCGGGCACACTCGTGAACTCTCCTTCCACAACAGTGAACTTCCTATCAATAATATAACTTTCCAAAAGCTTTTGAATGTTTATTGGCAGATATGTCTTCAATTTTAAAACTAGGCCTTCGTGCCATACTTTATCAAATGCCTGAGAAACATCAATAAAGAGAGCAGAACAATACTTCTTTTCTTCAAATGTTCTTCTTACAACTTGGACCAGTCTATGCGTTTGTTCAATCGTGCTGTGCTGACTTCTAAAGCCAAATTGATGGTCCGGGATGCACCCATTATCAGTTAAAATTTTGGACAATTTAGTCATGAGCAGCTTTTCGAAAAGCTTTGAGATTGTAGATAGTAAGCTTATAGGCCTATATGACTCAGTCTTGGTAAGATCTTTGCCCGCCTTTGGAATCATTTTGATCTTGGCCAGTTTCCAGTTATGTGGAAAATACTGCATTCTTAAAATAGCATTAAAAGTAAATAGCAGGATTCTTATTGCAATATGAGGCAAGTTCATGAGCATTTTGTTACTAATGCCATCAATACCTGGAGCTTTCTTCGGGTTGAGTTCAGCAATTACTTTTTGTACTTCACGCATCTTAAACCTTAAGGGACGAGGGGGTAGAGAAACTACACTCGGTAAATCAGCAGCACCCGTACATGAATTGGGAGTGAATACAGATTTTAAATGCTCAGAAAATAAGTTACCTTTCTCACTATCACTTCTTGCCCAGCCTCCGAAGGCACACACATGCATTAACATTAGTTGTATGCGGTTAATTACATAATAGCTTACCATCTACATATTACGCACACACTTTCAAACGTACAATATGAAAAATAACAAGCATACACTAATCAACAGTACTTCTTTTGAGTGCTTGTTTTGTTTTGCTGTCTTGGCGTTTTCGCTTGTTAACACTGATATACACGTACACCAATACATCCATCGTGCTTCGCTTACAGTACGACAGCATTTATTATTGGTTTAGTATAATACATGCGACGTGAATACATTTAAAAATCATGACGTTTTTACATTTCAAGACTGTTTACGCAGCTCTCTAATGTATATACGTATTAAAGGGTTGCATTTGTATACTCGTTTGTATAGCCAAAAGAAATATACCATGGTACGTACCATATAATTTTAGTGTGAGCGACAGAACTAGTATAAGAGTTATTGTGTGTGCGTGCTTTTCCAAATTAAAATACAATTGAAAACAAATAACAATTGCTTATTGTATTGCTGGTGAGCAACTGTTTGATCTGTTTTTGCTCAAAAAATATATATTGTAATACAAATATATGAAAAAAACACTATTGAAACAAATACATGATGTGCAGATGTATGTGCGGACGTTTGTTATGTTATTTTGTGGCGCAGCCAAAGTATAGAGAGAGAAAGAGACAATTTTGCTCTGAGAGTAATTACAAATGCATGTGTTTCATGTACATGTATCATTTACTTACATATGTATGTGCAATTTTGCTTTCATTCATTCATTCATCAGCCAATTACATTTTTTCTCAACACATCATAAGGCACTTATGGTAAAAGAAGTTTTATGTATCTTATTTGCCTTAGAAAAACAAAAAAATAAATGTGTTGTTTTCATTTGCTCATTGCCCAACCATACAATAATTGCTTAAAAAATCAACATTTACAACTAGTAACAGAAAACGATAAATAACATATGTGTTCATAACAGAACCAAAAAACACGCAAAACTAGTGCAAACAGATGTATCTGTGCAATGCTATAATACGTATGTCATTTTTTCTTAGTTTTTCACCAGCGTTGCCACTAGTGAAAAAAATTACAAAGCCGCAAGTCTAATGCAAAACCGAATATAATAGTGCAAAAAAATCTAAGAAAAAATTTTTATTTTCTTATTAGTTTTTTAGTACATTGAAATTTAATACGAGCTAATTTTTTAATATTTATAAAACGTGCAATTGAAAATATAAAAAAAATTCACTGATTTGTAAATATTTACTTCAACGAAGAATAATTTACCACTTTCCTCTTAACATTTTGTCTAAATTTAATAAAATATTCTTTGAACCAGGCGTTCAAACCTTTTCTTTTCTTAATTTAAACTCATTTAACTAGAAGTACTGAGCGATACTTATACATTCTTTGGTTCTTTAAGCATATGCACATATTTACACTAAACTATTTTTTCCAATTTCTTTTCATAATTTTAAGTTAAAAATTTGCACCACAATTTTAAAATTGACGCTATGTTTTAGCTGATAACTCATTCTTGGGGTATCAGTTTTAATTAAGATTAGTTTACTTAAAAAACAAACTCTTTAAACAGAACCGTTTAAGAATGGTAATTTAAATTTGGAAAGAAAATACCGCCAGCACTGTTTTTACTTTGAGAAATTTAAGACCAATAAATTTCAAAACATCGAATTTATCTTTACGGTCTAAAAGTGCATATTCACGCCACTCATTGTCTAATTTTTGACAATCTAGCTTAAAAAATGAAAAGCGATTTTTATTTCAATGAAATGCAAATGCAAATTCTGATTATACTACATTAGGGTTTGCCAAAAAACCGTGAAAATTAGAAAACCGCGGTTTCCGGTTTTAAGCTACTAAAACCGGTAGGTTTCGGTTCGGTTTTGGTTTTAAAAATATGCATGTATATAAGTAGGTATGTATGCTGGAAAGATAAATGATGATTTATCATGATGATTTTACAATCATCTCTATCGTGAAAAACAAATGGAATTTTTCTTCATGTGAAATTTTCATTCCCCTCAAAGCGAAAAATGTTATCTTGAATATCCCGTGAATGTAAAAAAGGGAAGAATTCTTGTAAAGCTTAAAAATTAATTGAAAATCGGGCAAATTTAAGTTGAATAAAAATATCACACAAATTTTAGGTTATAAACGAAACTTATTTACTATATATGTATTTGTATTTAATTACTCGACCTTATTTTTAATATGAATTTGTGTGGTTTTATAGATATTGTATCTATTCAGGCTTTCAAGGTCATTCAATTTCTTTAAAATGTAATAAAAGACGTATTTTTATTTCATTTTTAATGTATCCGACGTTTCGTTGGGATTTTCCAACATCTTCAGGGATAATTGTTTTTATTGAAATATATTTTATCTTTTATTCCAATTTACTTTTAAGTTTTTGCGATGTATTTGAAGAGACATAAAATGTACAACATAAAACACATAACGTAAAAAATAATTGCAAATATAGATAAAATAAAAATAAAATATCACATCCTTTTCTTAACTTCTAATATCACAGTTGGAATTGCACACTTATTTACTTTAAAGTTGTACTCATGGAGGTGCTTCTGTTGATTTAGCTATTTTTTCATTAAGTATACCACCGTGGTGCACCACCATGAAATTTACTGTCTATGAACCAAAGAGATTCATACTCTGTGAAAAAATGTGTTGTAGGGAATTATTGTCCTAAAAATAAATAATTATAACTTTCAATATATAATTCGAAAAAAAATATCGAAATTATTCGATGTAATAATTCAGTTGGCCTGCAAAAATAAAGTACACAAAACCAAGGGAAAAGTGAAAAAATTCACGTGAAAAATATTCTGCCTTATTCATGTTAACAGGAACAAAAAAAGGGAAAAAATTGTTACTATAGGGGTGATAGAGTTTCTCTGGTGTGTATTCAATTCAGGTACTTATATTAGAAAAGGAACATTTAGTAGTGAGTATGTGTATAAAAAGCTTAAGAATAAAAAATTTATATTTCATTATTCAAGTAATAAAATTTCAGAAACGTTCAAGCGCTCAATGCAGAGTCGTTTAAACGAAATTTATATTTGTGCAGAAGTTACCAGAAAACACTATTTCGCTTTCAGTTGAAGAGGAGTTTATCGTGTTATTGGTTGGTTGGTTGTTTTGTACAAAGTACAAATTTTGTATAAAGTACAAATTCTTGTCGAAGAACGTTAAAATTATCGTCTTTTTGCTTTACATATGCTAGAGCTTTTTTGATAACAAATTACAATTCTTCCTGCAAAGAATTGTTATAATTTTCTTAAAATTTTACAATTTTCTTACCTTTCATTGTTACAGAATGCTTAGTAATGTATAAAAGTCTTCAATGTAAAGTATTTGCTGTATTTTTAAACAATATAATCATGTTAAAGTAAAACTTAAAAACCGACAGTTTTTTTGTCGGTTTCGGTTCTTATGGGCTAAAAACCGCGGTTTAGTTTAAAACCGAACGGCCATCCCTATACTACATCAATAAAAATTATAAAGCTCATCATGAAGGTTGATTTTTTTTATTTGTGTTGTGCCTCGGAACAGTATTTTAAGCAGCTAAATTAATATAAATTCCACTTTTACTAACAAGTTGCTCGTTTTTATTGGTAAACTAAAAATTAAAAAAATAAGCCTTTTGTAGTTAGCAAAAAAATTGGCACAACTTTGATTACTTCAGCTTTTAATTTGTATAAAAGCATGGATTAGCTCCAAGAGAATATGAATGAAACTGCAAAAAATATATTGTAGATGTTTCATCTAAAGCATAAAGAATTGATTCAGTTATTTTTGAATGATCTTTAAAAACTTGCAATCTTCAATAAGGCATGAACTTTCATCTGTAGAATGTTGTAGTACATAAGTATAACTCGATTTTGTCTTTAGTCAACTCATGCTGTTATCGCTTTATAACATATAAATATAAATGCCATTAAAGTCAAATAGTGCATAATTACACAAAAAATTTATGGTGCAAGAATACTGCGAAAATATGTAAATAGTAAGGGGGGGGGGGTTACTCTCTATTACGATGCGAAAGAAAAATGGTACGAAATCGAACGATTGGTGCTCTCTAATGCGTTTGCGCATTTACCTTTCGCATCTTTTATTTTCCCTTTCGCAAGTCTGGTATCACCGTACTCTGTAATGCGAAAGCGACTGTCAAAATGGCGCAATAAGCGCAAATATTTTGCGATAGCTAAATACCAAACGCAAAGTGAGAAAAACATGTAAGTACGTTGAAAAAAAACTTATATTTAATATTTAAATCGTAATTTTTAGGGAAAAAGCTAAAAAATTACAGACAAAACAACGGCAGTTTGAAATTTTAGTGGATTTCATGGCCAAGGGACAGTTGCAGTCAGCAAATGGCAAACAAGCCGCAAATAATTTGTGGACAAAATTGACAGACGACCTAAATTCTAATGGACCTCCTGTAAGGGATATATGTAGCTGGTTGGAAAAAATTAATATCTATAATGAAATGTGACACTAATAGTATAATATAATTACACATGTACATATGTTTGTATATATGTAGGTTTATAGGAATACCACATGTATTGATTTCGTTTTCCTCTTCCGCAGTTAGCTCAAATTGTATGTGCTTGGGACACAGTGCAAACTTCTTGTAAGCAACGCGACATAGATTGTTGCGATAAACCTAATAAATGGTCCTGACCAATTTGGTGTTGATATCCACCTTGCCGAAGCAGTTTTAAAGCTGCGGCCACTTTTATTGCACTTGGAATTGCTGTATATCTCTTCGGAACGATGAGGTCGTCTTGAATAGCGTTTAGTACATACATAAACGCATCCTTATTGAGTCGAAAGTTTTGTGTAAAGCTATAAGAAAGGAATATTTGAAAATATTTTGCACATAATATCTACTCCTATTTTCTTATATGTAGTCATTTAGGGAGAGTATATCTGATCTGTCTCTCAAAATTCTCATTGTAATACGTTCAGTATATTCATTTTCTTCCTCAAACCATAATGCCACCGAATCCATCACTATTTATTTTATTTTTAACAAAACCGTGAACAGCACAAGAAATTTTTTTAAATATTTTTATTATTTTGTTTACAAGTTTTGACATTTCATGTTGTAACTCGTCGCTATTGTGAATTATGTGGTGCCAGTGTTGCTTATTTTTCAACTTATTTTGCGAAAGCGTTTGCGTCAGCAATACAGAGTGCCAATTAGTACTCTTCACACATTTACCTTTCGTATAGAACTGACTTTCGCATCGCAATAGAGAGTAACCCCCCAGATTTTGCAATATTACACAGAAAGTGGCAACGTTGTTTTTGACACAACAATGTAATTTTGGTAGTGATGACACTAAAATTAACGAAGGATGTTAGATGAAACAAAATGAGTTAGGAACATCTTTTAAAGATGTAGAAAGATGTTGGTTTTTAGTACTGTGTATTTCTTATGGCAAGATGTTAACATTTTCACAAATTGATGGTAGATGTTATATGTGCGTCAGTGTAAAAAGCCTATAAGGTGAGGTTTCATTACAAAACATCTTTCAGCAATTTGAAATACGATGCATCAAAACAATTCACATATTCCATTTGCAATAAAGTTTCGTATATAAAGCAGAAATCTACATCAACTGACACCACACACAGTTTACCAAACACAGAAGAACGCTGATGATGAAAGTTTAGTGGCCTTCGAAAAGGCTAGCTGTTCCGTTCAACTATGTGTTGTCAGAATATTTACAACTAACTTTGGTGATATTTGTTCATTAATAATTATCACATGTAATTTGGCTGAAAAAGCGATACGAATTTTAGCCTGTTCAAATGATAAATATAGAAACAAATGAAGTTCGAAAAATAATAATTAAATTAACTAAATTAATAGTCATTGGCTTGTGGCAATAATTAAATAAATATACTTAATAGTAACAAAACAAAAAAGTTTGTCTTAAGTAGAACAAAAATAAGCAAATTAACTAACATGTGTATAATTAGTAAAGAACAAACGACAAAGGTAAGACTGTTGTAAATTTAGAGATGGTAAGGTGAGCTTTCATTACAAGACATCTTTTAGCAAATTGAAATACGATGAATCAAACCAATTCACATATTCCATTTGCAATAAAGTTTCGTATATAAAGCAGAAATCTAGATCAACTGACACCACACACAGAAGAACGCTGATGATGAAGGTTTAGTGGCCTTCAAAAACGGCTAGCTGTTCCGTTCAACTATGTGTTGTCAGAATAGTTACAACTAACTTTGGTGATTTTTGTTCATTAATAATTATCACATTTAATTTGGCTTAAAAAGCGATACGAACTTTAGCCTGTTCAAATCATAAATATAGAAACAAATCAAGTTTGAAAAATAATAATTAAATTAACTAAATTAATAGTCATTGGCTTGTGGCAAAAATTAAATAAATATACTTAATAGTAATAAACCAAAAAAGTTTGTCTTAAGTAAAACAAAAATAAGCAAATTAACTTTCATGTGTATAATTAGTAAAGAGCAAACGACAATGGTGTAATGTTACAAAGGAAGGATCGCCATGTAATGTTAAAAAGGAAGGTTTGGTCGCCAAATAATGTATAAAAGGATTTGTTATGTTAGTGTGCTTGTGAGGTCCCATAGCCCAATTATTGTTTTTACCCATCTGTACAGGGGTCCAGCTTATAAGTAGGCGTTCAAAGGAACTGCCAGAAAAAGTGAGAAGCCAATTTACAAACTAGGCAAGTTGTTGCCGGATTGCGTTTTTAAATTAGTGTCTGATTTTATTTAACATTTTGACTGCTTATATACCATTTTACATTCTTCAATTTTTGTGTTTCTTTATGTCTTTAGTTTTGCTATAACAACATAATTTTTTAATAAAAATAAAAGTGTGTCAGTTAAATATTATAAAGTAAGCGTTCTGTTAATTATTACAATGAACTGTGTTGCAATGCAATTAAACTATGCTACAGTGTGTTATAGTAAGTGAGGTACACTACACCCTCACCCTTAAGAGAAAAATTATGTAAATAATTTTTTGTTTTAATAATTATCATTGTAAGTTATAAACTTGTTTTAAGTTACAATTATAGATTTTCTTCAAAATTAATCATGAAATATTAATCCTCACAAAAACATAAATGTGAAAAAAGGCCAAGTTCCTATCAAAAATTTCGGCCATCAAAAGCAGTGAGATATAAATTTTGACCAAGTTCTTGTTTGGAACAACAACTTTCACTGACATATGCTATGCGTTATATACACTTGTAATCGTAAGGGTGTCATATAATTTTTAGACAATCTGCTTACTTGACAACATTTTTACCGATATAAAGAAATCAACAAATAAACATTATTTTCTCCTTTTTTAGATGGCCGAAATTTTTGATAGGAACTTGGCTTTTTTCACATTTATGTTTTTTTGAGGATCTGACTACTTTTTGAAAAATTTTATATGATAAAACTTTTTAAATTTAAAATTTCTAGTGTGTTTTATTTCTATTCATGATCACTGTGCCAGTTAAAAATAGCATAGTTATATTAAGTAACTAACTGCACAAATTAAAAAGTTGTTTAAATTAGTAATGTTTGGTAAATAGATTCCCAAAATTTTTGAAACTTATAAAAGGTACAAAATATTTTTATCGCTAGCTTTATAAAATTTCATAAAACAGGGAAATTTCGCTCGATTAAACCAATGCGTTTAATTAAGGCAGAGTTATTTGGAGTAGCCTTTGCAAAAAATTCAAATAAGATTGTAATGTACCACACTTACAGTAATGCACTGTAACAGAAATTACTTGCGTTGCTTTAATAAAGTTCAATTTCTAAAAAGCGGGACATTAAAGAAAATGAAAAAATCACTAGATTTTCAAAAGTTTCGCGGTATAAAAAAAAATTTAAATAATTCTGCGTTGAAGAATATATTTATTAAAACAAAATAACTTTTTTTACAAAGCAAAACAAAAATATACACACATCTTTCGTACATCAGTTAAAAATTACACAGAAAAAAGTATTCACCAATTAATGTTTTCAATTAAGAATTTAATTGAATCATTTAAATTTTTAGTTGTGTTAATTAATTTGAGTGGAAAAACTAAATTGATATTATCAAATTGTTTATATGTGAAAATTTAATTGATATTACAAATATATAGATTTATGTTACAAAATTGTCCGTATTACTTTTTTGTTTGTTGGATTTGAAAGCAAAATAAAATGTTAAAAAGTATTCATACGTTATATGGTTTTTGAAACTCATGAAAAGTATTTTATTATTACTGTATTGTATAAAAAGGTTTTAAGATCGAGGTGTCCAGAAAATAATTAAAAAATAACATATTTAAAGTGGTTTCAAATAGACGGGATTATTCCAAAACATAAATTAACTATTTTATCGTTTATGGAAGTAAAAATTTCGTATTAAAAGCATTATTGTTGACTAAAAAAGTTAATATGGCTGAATGCCATCAGTACAAAACTGCGATATGCGTTCAGTCAGGACTAATGTGTGAAGGAGTGTGTAAAAAATATATCAGAGTGCAAAAAAATTTTCGGGAGTTGATCAGTATGCAAGAGGAATGTTAGATTCTGGAGGTTTTATACGTTTTATGTGTGATGATTGTGTCCAATATATTCATAATATAGATTTCGTGCTTGGTAATGTACAAGAGAATGCGAAGAAAAACAAAGAAAATTTGGCTGAATATAAGGGAGAATTTAAAGAGGCACTAAAATAAAATGAGGGCGAAATTAAACATCTACTTGAAGTAATAGAAAAAAGATATGGTGAAAGATTAAAAAAATTAGATGAGGCTCAAAAATTCTGTGACTTAAATGTACAAGAAAAAAAGTTAATGGTAATATAAAAGATAACGAAAATAACAACAACAAAATGTGTAGCTTAGTAGAAGAAAAAAATGATAAGATGTGTAATGAAATCAAGAAAGTAATAAGCGAAACAAGTGTCATAAAAAACAGGTGTCGTACTCAGAGGCGGTCAAAAAAACAGTAGTGCTGCCAGATTTGAATAAACAAATCCCAGTAATCGTTAAACCGAAGGAAAAACAAGTTGTTGAAAAAACAAGAAAAGAACTCAATAGAAAAGTTGATCCAGGAAATTTAAAAATATTAAATCTCGAAGGCCGAAGAAATGGAACTGTAGTAACACAAACTGAAAATTCTGGGGAAACATAAAAGATAAAAGACGCAATACTGAGTTAAATGAGTGATGCTTATGAAGTGCCTAATCCAAAAGACTTAAATTTCGACATAAAGTATATGAGTTTTAAGTAGTCCGAAACAAAGCTAATTGCAAAATTGAAGAAGCAAAATCCGTTTTTACGGGACATTAATATCAAAGTAATAAAAATGTATAAATATAAAAAAATAACCAAAATATATACAATGTAAAATTAACAGCTGATGGTGAAACATATGCAAATTTAATCAGCGAGCAAAGAGTGAATATAGGCTGGGAACGATGCAAAGTATTTCACGGAACTGATGTGCTTCAATGTTTCAAATGCAAAGGTTTTAGTCATTTAGCTATTGAATGTAAAAACGAACTAACAATATTTAAGTTCCATGGAAATCATAAATATAGTGAATGCACAAATGATACTGTATAAACTGTGTACGGGTAAATAATAAACTAAATATGGACTTAGACGTAAATCATTTAACGAACAATAAGCAATGTCCAGTATATCAAAACAAACTAAATAACAGGAAAAAAAAATGGGGTTATCAAAATAACAATCACAGAATTTAAGAGCGATTTATACAAACTTACAAGGACTGAGAAATAATTTTAATCAAGTAGAAATACTAGCAGCAACGGAAAACCCCGATTTTATTATATTATCAGAGACACATCTTACAAAAGATGTTGAAGAGAAAGAAATAACACTGCAGAATTATAATCAAGTTGTATCGTTTTCAAATTCAACCAGAACAGGCGGGGTAATCATATTGTTACGTTTTTCTCTCTGTAAAAACGCTTTTCCGTAGATCCGAAGATTTGCAAATGAATACAAGAGCCGAGTGTAGTAATTAGGGCTAAGAATGATACAAGTTTTATTTACAAATACACTTATACTAAATTACTCAAGAGCTTAAATACACTAATACAACTTAAACTAATAAATTACACACAGATATTCACAACTGGTTACCACTACGCCTTCCTCGCTGTAGTTTACGCACGTCTCTTAGCTGGCTGCGCAAGTAATCACGTGACACCTCTTTGTCTGCTGCTCGTCACTTACGAGACTCACTCTGCCGTCACTTACAGTTGATACACCAATACCTCTTTGTCTGCTGCTTGTCACACACGGCACTCACTCTGCCGACACTCACAGTTGATACACCAATAAAGACTCACTGGCTTTACTTACACCCTTATACACGTCTATTCGCTGCGCTGTTCCCTTTACTCCAGTCGACACGATAGACTCCACAATAATCTCAATACCACGACAGACTATTATTAATTCACAACTAAATTATCAACTGTCTAACGAGTTCTTAACTTCACTAGTTTCTGATTAGCACTAACTATAACTGTTCGCGACTGACTTACAACTGCAACTAACTCTCTCATTGGATGCGTCACCTCTATTTATATTTCACAGAAATTCCACTAGAAGTTTCAAGCAATGTCTAGACGATCATTATCATCTTATATGCTGCCTAATTAAGTTCATGTGGTAACTATGTACATACATGTGTATATGCGTACGTGTGTACATCATTAACTAAGCAACACACGGTGGTTGTTTATCTTTTGCTTTTCGTTTGAATTGACATGTATGTGTACAAATATGTGAATCTTCTTAATAAGCAGACGCTTTTTTTGTTGTTGTTGCTTTTGCTTGTTTAATCAAGCTAGGCATGCTTATTTAGTTGTTGGCTACTTTCTAGACTATTCTTTGCTTTGACCCTGCAGGAATATTTTCGCGTAGCATTTACATTAACCCTGTTGGAATATTTTTGTGTAATGCTGCTTAACATTGTTGACGGCTATTTTCGTAACACTGCCGCCCACTTAAGCCTATTCGTCCCGAATAGGCACATCATCGCCTTTCTTTTTCTGCGTTTTCTAAACGCCTTGTAGTTACGCTGGAGACGACTACCTCTTCCATATTTGTCGGCTTTAGTTCTGGCTCTGTCTCGTTTCTCAACTGGAACTTGTATTGCCATACGCTGGAGGTGACTACTTCGATATTCGTGGCCCCTGGTAGTACTTTCTCTGCTTAGTATTTCCGCTACAGCTTGCCTTGACGTTCGTTGGAGATGAAACCATCTTTGACATTTACAGCCCTTGGTACTTAATCTGCCTGGTATTTCTACTACAGCTTGCCTTGCCGTACGCTGTAGATGACAACTCCTTCCACATTTATGGCCTTTGGCTCTGACTCTACCTTGTCCCTTGACTAGAGCTTGCCTTACCATTCTACATTTATGGCCCTTGGCTCTGACTCTACCTTGTCCCTTAACTAGAGCTTGCCTTACCATTCCACATTTATGGCCTTTGGCTCCGACTCTTCCTTGTACCTTGACTAGAGCTTGCCTTACCACACGCTTTAGGCTCCGTATAGAAGTTGTATTTTTCTTCCTGACTGCTTTTATGCTATGCGCTTTGTATGCTGTAGCAGTTTCTTTACCCTGAGCAAGCGAGACCATTTCACCCATAGCTTGTTCCGCTGTTTTACAGACCACCACATCTTCTACGTTACTAGCTTCATTTTCTTCGCTGGAAACTTCTGGCTCACGTCCAACTTGTTGACACTGACCACTGTTGATTTCGTCTTCTACTTTCAGTTTTTCCTCAGTGTCTTCCTCTGTGGCAGAAATGTCGTCGTAGACGCTGTTCACCAAGTCAGAAATCTCTTCGTCTGATTTA
Source organism: Tachina grossa (assembly GCA_949987645.1). Taxonomy (NCBI): domain Eukaryota; kingdom Metazoa; phylum Arthropoda; class Insecta; order Diptera; family Tachinidae; genus Tachina; species Tachina grossa. Next base: position 50,784,264 of record OX465277.1, on the reverse strand, counting down.
CTGACTTGCATAGCTAATTTCGTCATGTCACAAACCGCTTGACTATCATCTAGGTCACGAGCTTCATTTACTTCGCTGGAAACTTCTGGCAAACTTTGCTCATGTTCAACTTTTTGACACTGAACGCTGTTGATTTCATTTTCTGCCTTCAGTTTTTCGTCAGCGTCTTCCTCTGTGGCGGAAATGTCTTCGTAGACGCTGTTCACCAAGTCAGAAATCTCTTCGTCTGATTTACTGACTTGCATAGCTAATTCCGCCGTGTCACAAACTGCTTGACTATCATATAGGTCACGAGCTTCAGTTACTTTGCTGGAAACTTCTGGAAAACTTCGCTCACGTTCAGCTTGTTGACACTGACAACTGTTGATTTCATCTTCTGCCTTTAGTTTTTCGTCAGCGTCTTGCTCTGTGGCAGAAATGTTTTCGTAGACGCTGTTTCCCAAGTCAGAAATCTCTTCGTCCGATTTACTGACTTGAATTTCTACACCATCTGCCCGTCTGTTTGCGTCTTCAGCAATTTCCTGACGTTTTTCATTGCTGGCTCCAGATGATTCTTGAACGTTTGTCATAGTCTTCGTTTTCCATTTGTCAAGTGTGTCATTTGTGGCCCTAGATGTTTTTCGTACTCGTGCTCGTACTCGCACTCTCTCGGTTTTGGCTCTTGAAGTTTCTCTTGACATTTCCAGAAATTTCTTGTTGTCAGATTCGATTTGAGTTCTCAATTCTCTTACTGTTCTCATAAAATCATCTAACTTTACCCTCATTTCCAAACGCTCTTTCTCCTCGAACTCATATGTCTCGATTTCGATGTTGCGCCGCTGGAACTCCTGTAGTAGTCTCTCCTGTAGTTGTACTTTATTACCAGTTGTCGACAGTTTCCGCTTATTCAACTCTTCCTTGAGTTGCTTCACATTAAGCTCTTGAAATTTCATTTTCCTCAAAAACCAATTACTACGTTTAACCTTTTCAAACGTATGTGGTTTTGTCCACGTTTAACCTTTTCAAACGTGTGAGGTTCTCCTTTTCTTTTTCCTCTTGCCTTTAGCTTAACCCTTTTTAAACGTATCGCTTGTATTTGCAAATCCCACTTCTGACACCAAATGTTACGTTTTTCTCTCTGTAAAAACGCTTTTCCGTAGATCCGAAGATTTGCAAATGAATACAAGAGCCGAGTGTAGTAATTAGGGCTAAGAATGATACAAGTTTTATTTACAAATACACTTATACTAAATTACTCAAGAGCTTAAATACACTAATACAACTTAAACTAATAAATTACACACAGATATTCACAACTGGTTACCACTACGCCTTCCTCGCTGTAGTTTACGCACGTCTCTTAGCTGGCTGCGCAAGTAATCACGTGACACCTCTTTGTCTGCTGCTCGTCACTTACGAGACTCACTCTGCCGTCACTTACAGTTGATACACCAATACCTCTTTGTCTGCTGCTTGTCACACACGGCACTCACTCTGCCGACACTCACAGTTGATACACCAATAAAGACTCACTGGCTTTACTTACACCCTTATACACGTCTATTCGCTGCGCTGTTCCCTTTACTCCAGTCGACACGATAGACTCCACAATAATCTCAATACCACGACAGACTATTATTAATTCACAACTAAATTATCAACTGTCTAACGAGTTCTTAACTTCACTAGTTTCTGATTAGCACTAACTATAACTGTTCGCGACTGACTTACAACTGCAACTAACTCTCTCATTGGATGCGTCACCTCTATTTATATTTCACAGAAATTCCACTAGAAGTTTCAAGCAATGTCTAGACGATCATTATCATCTTATATGCTGCCTAATTAAGTTCATGTGGTAACTATGTACATACATGTGTATATGCGTACGTGTGTACATCATTAACTAAGCAACACACGGTGGTTGTTTATCTTTTGCTTTTCGTTTGAATTGGCATGTATGTGTACAAATATGTGAATCTTCTTAATAAGCAGACGCTTTTTTTGTTGTTGTTGCTTTTGCTTGTTTAATCAAGCTAGGCATGCTTATTTAGTTGTTGGCTACTTTCTAGACTATTCTTTGCTTTGACCCTGCAGGAATATTTTCGCGTAGCATTTACATTAACCCTGTTGGAATATTTTTGTGTAATGCTGCTTAACATTGTTGACGGCTATTTTCGTAACAATATGTTTTAAGAAGGAGTAGAATGTAGTAAAATATTTAGAAAAAGTAGAAGACTCCAAATTTTGCATTATAGTTTGTACAGCCAAATACAAACAAGTGCATATGAGTGTTACAGCAGTGTACAGATCTTCAAGTAGTCAATCATCAGATTTCTGCGATATTCTCGGGGAAGTCTTAGAAAAAATTTGTGAACAAAATTGTGAAATTTTAATAGCGTGAGACTTCAATATAGACTGGTCGAGAGATAGCTTCTATAAACAGCAAGTTAAAAGGTGCTTAAATGACAACGGAATGCGACAGATCACAACAATTTACTATAGTAACAAAACATGCAAGAACAATAATTGATTACGTAATCACAAATAGTAATAAAATATCGGTACAAAATAGTAACACGAATAAAATATCGGACCATGAAATTATCGACATAATAATTGAAAGCGGACATAATGGTGCTACGGAAACATATATCAAAGAAGTAGAGATATTAAAATACAGGGTGCCCCTGTGGCTGAGTGGTAGTGATGCTAGCATCTCAGTCCAGAGCTCGTGGGTTCAATTCCCACCATAGACCCTGGGTGTTTTTCGCAGGCAAGCTAATCGCTTTGCGGGTTATGTTTGTGTTTGTTATGATGATAAATAATAGAGAGATAATTTCAATGCTAAGATACGAAGACATGAAAGATGTTAATGAAAATGCATATTGCTTTGATAAGTGTTTTGAGCAAGCAGTCAAAAAATTTGTTATAAAAAAGAAAGTAAAAGAGCAAACTAATGTTAGCAAATGGTATAACCATGAAATAAGTGCAATGTAAAGAGAAAAAATCCGCAGATACCAAGTAGGAAAATTTTAAAATACAAATTATGCATGGGAAAGCTACAGAGCCATTAGAAATATTTACAAAACAAAAATAGAGAATGAGAAAAATAAATTTATAAATCAGCCAAGGACCAAAAGCAAATGTGGAGAGATATTAAAGAACTGGTTCTAAAGAAACACAAACATGCAACAACTTCTGTGATATTTAATCAAGTAGAATATAATGATAATAAGCAAATAGCTAATCATTTAAATGAATAACTACTTTAGAGATAGTATTAAGTTAATAAGAGAGTCAATTGAAAATATACAATATATAAATAGAATACCGTTGACAAATAAAAAATTTAAATTTAGTACAATAACATTATTCGAACTGAAAAATATTGTAAAAGAAATGAAAAACAAGTGAGAGGGCTATATTCGGCTGTGCCGAATCTTATATACCCTTTATCAAAGTGCTTTTATGTAGCATAGAGATACATACATAAGCACATACATAAGGTATAAACAAAAAGAAAAAAATAATTTGACCTAGTTACTTTTATGTACAAAAAAAAAAAATAATTTTCAAACCCTAAAATCATCATTTTAGATTTTTTCTGATTCTTTATACCGATGTAGTAGTTCTTCAAAAAATATAGAAAGTGTGTTAAGTGAAAAAAGAAAACTCAAAAAAATGTTTTGTTTATTTACTTTAATATCCAGAAAAAGTTCAAAGTTTCCACCTCTAGAGCTGACGTTTTAATTTTATAATTTTCTACACAAAAGTGTTCTTTTGAAAACGTAAAATATATATAATTTATACAGGAAAAGATAAACATTGATTAGACTTAGTTACTTTTATATATCACAAAAAGTGTAAGTTTTCCAACCCTGGAATCATCCTTTTAGATTTTTCTGATTTCTTACACCAATCCCTTTCTTTGAAGAATTTAAAATATGCTTAATTTATAGAAAAAAAGGAAAAATTTGTTTTAGTAAGTTACTTTTGTACAAATAAAGTTAAAATTTTCAAACCCTGGAATCGTCTTTTTAATTTTTTTAATTGTTTTTTTATTTGAAATACCAATTTTATTTTTATTTATTTAATAAAAAAATACAAAAATTAGTTTTCGGTAGTTAATTTTTTATATCACAAAGAGTGTAAGTTTCCCAACCCTGGAATCCTCCTTTTTGATTTTTCTGATTTCTTATGCCAATCTTTTTTTTAATAATGTAAGATGTGTTTAATTTGTGAGTCCACGTATTTTTACTTGTTTCGGACTACTATAATTTTCGAGCACGTTCTTACATTTTTTTTCATCAGGTTGGCATAGATTTTCTTTCAAAATATTATAGGAGAAAAAATATTTTTTTTTTCATTTCATTTGAAATTTTTATAAGCTTGTGATTTTTTTTTTTTTTTTTTGAAAAATAGATAATTAAGAAAAATTATTAAAATTGCCTTGAAACATTTCTAAAGGAAATCTTAAGGGAAGGAATTTTTAATTGGCCAAATTACTAAATTTAGCAAATAATTATTGCAGTTATTCCCAAATAAGAAAAGGTTATAGTTTTTTGTGAAGTTTTGTTTTTACAAATTACATACATATTTTGCCTATAGGTTTCTTGGTGAATGTTGAGCACGTAGTTCTGTGGGGAATCGGCTCATAAGTCTTGCTAGGCTTGCATCATATCTTGGGACCATTTCATCATATTGACTTACGCAAATAATTTAATTGATAACCTTCGTTATACCAGGCTTAGCAATCCTAAGATCCTCGGTAAATCAACTCTTGATGTGCTATTTCGTATGGAAATTACAATTACCTATGATTAATTGTTTATTTTCATACATAATTGACTAGTATACATATATATCATAATTTATCCCGGATTTAACTAACGTAATATTTGCAATTTGTTTTATCCCATTCTTTTATGTGATTTTTTTTAATTCTATTTCATTATAATAATAACGAATTATTATTATAAAAGTTTCTTGTTAGTATTTTCTTTTACTTGTCATATCCATATTTTTTTGTGTTCCATAACCATTTTTGTTTAACGTAAATAATATCCTCACAAAAACATAAATGTGAAAAAAGGTCGAATTCCTATCAAAAATTTCGGCCATAAAAAGCAGTGAGATATAAAGTTTGACCAAGTTCTTGTTTGGAACAACACCTTTCACTGACATATGCTATGCGTTATATACACTTGTAATCGTAAGGGTGTCATATAATTTTTAGATAATCTGCTTACTTGACAACATTTTTACCGATATAAAGAAATAAACAAATAAACATTATTTTCTCCTTTTTTAGAAAGGTAAAAATATTGCCAAGTTAGCAGATTATCTAAAAATTATATGGCACCCTTACGATTACAAATGTAATCACATTTATGTTTTTGTGAGGATCTGACTACTTTTTGAAAAATTTTACATGATAAAACTTTTTAAATTTAAAATTTCTAGTGTGTTTTATTTCTATTCATGATCACTGTGCCAGTTAAAAATAGCATAGTTATATTAAGTAATGGATTAGAGCTTGATGGGTATTGGGGTCCATCTGACTTAAATTTCCGGGTTTTCAGATTTTTCTAGTTGGGGTCTCACCTAGAGCTACTCGTGTATCAAATTTCAGCTCCTTAGCGCAACTTTTAATTTTTAATATTTATGGGCGTAACCCTGCCCACTTTTCCAAACTCAAGATTTTTTTCGGCAAGTGTTTATTATTCGTGTCGAGTTTCGGAGCGAACTGATTATAATACATACAGAAATAGTATATCTAAATATGGTGAGCCGTAGTACACGAAAATGAGGTTGAAATTGTATGGGAGTGTCAACGCCCACTATTTTAATCAAAAATTTTTAGGCTTGCATTATCGCATTATGTATGCCGAATTTCAATAAAATAGCTTCCACTAAGCGCCTTAGATTTGCTTTTTTAATTCTAGCCTTTATGGGCGCAGCCCCGCCCTCCTCGCCAAAATTTTCGGATTTAAAATTTTTTTTAGTTTATTGTTCACCCAGACCTAGCTCTGTAGCAAATTTCAGCTCACTAGCTTAGATTTTAATTTTTATGGGCGTAGCCCCGCCCCCTTGGTTGAAATTTTCGGATTTTCAGATTTTTCTGGTTCATTGCTCACCTAGATCTACTCGTGTAGCAAATCTTACCTCTCTAACTATAGCGGAAGTGCTTCATCAATTTGATGAGTGATGAGTGATCAATGAGTATGTCTTAAAATATGCACTTTTTGCACCTCCATATCTCCAAAACCTTTCATTGTAAAATGGTTACATGAATTAATTTAAATTATGGTTTAAATTTCATAATTTTACGGTCGCGGGGAACAGAGTTATGAGGGGGGTAAAAACAGCTCGAATGGCTTCCTGTAAATATACACACTGCGTGCATTGGCCAGAACTTGGCCTGGCGCACTACTGTGCGCCTAGATTATATTTACACACATATGTACATAAAAAATAAAAACACCAATTGAGTGAGAATTATAAATAATACCAGGAAATAGAAAACACCAGATCCAACTGATTCGGGCCCGGAGTTCAAGAGGGCTTAATGTGGTGAGTCATATAACATTTTCATCTAAAAATATAAACTATTATTTATATTCTTCACTCATATAATTTTCTTGGTACATTTTTCTTATTATTTTTTTTTTGAGAAATTTTTTTTTTGTGTAATGATAACGTAATAAGAGTTCCTAAAATACATAGAAAATTAACACTGGATGTTACCAATTTGTCTAAATTAAATTTTCATATTTTGCAATATCTTGTTTTATTAAAATAAAAAAAATGTGTGTTAAAATGTTTGTTAATTAAAACCATTTTTTTTTAATAATTAGTATATAATAATACTTTTAATTTTTTTTCTTATATTGACGGTTTTAAATTATTTGGTTTGTTGGCGCAGACGAGCGACTTCACATATCCCCAAAGAAAATAATCCAATGGTGTCAAATCACACGATCTTGGTGGCCAATTGACAGGTCCATTCCGCGAAATTATGCGCTCATCGAATGTTTCCTTCAATAAATCGATTGTGACGTGCGCTGTGTGGCATGTAGCGCCGTCTTGTTGGAACCACAACTCATCCACATTCATGCCATCCAATTCGGGAACAAAATAGTCGGTTAGTCGGCTCCAATTGCTGTGCACGGTGGATAATCGATTCATTCGGGTCCTCTTCAACACTTTGCTCTACAGCGGCAATTGTTTCTTCGGTGCGCACTGTTCGACGTCTCTGCGGATGCGTATTATCACATAGAGTAAACGTAGTGCGAAAACGATCCATGGTTAACCGAATTAATTGCTCTGATGGACGATTATGTCGACCATAAAATGGACGGAGCTTGCGGTAAACTTCGCGAACTGAACCATTATTTTCGAAATAAATTTGCACGATTTGCAAGCGTTGTTCTTTTGTCAACCTGTTCATGATGAAATGGCAAACCAAACTAAATATTAATCACTTGACAGCTGACAAAATGGCCGCCAGTTAAAAAAGTGATGCCAACTTAAAGTTCTATACCTCAATAAAAAACACCCTTTACTTAAATTTAATTACCATAATGGAGGAAAAGAAAATAAATTTGGTTTTGATAATAATATGAATTGTTAACTTTTATATAATTTTAAAATTCATGAAAGGATAAGGTTCTTTGATAGATAGGTTAAAATTGGGCTATTAAAATTTTATGCAAAATAGCATGGTTGGGTTAGGAGAGACATCGAGAAGGGGATTTTCCATCTATACCTCTTATACAAAGCCTTATCACTTTTTCCTTTTGATTCGATTTGGTTGTTTTATGTGTTTGTTTAGTTTGGATTACATCGGTTTGGCATAATAGCTACCTACTTTTAAAATATTTTGTGGCGAATAATAAACTAACCGACGGGGGCAAGAACCACCCCATTTTCCATGAGCACGGCCGGTATTAAAAGGTAGCAAGGCTCCTTGAAGGTTAGGATTTCAGCAGTTTGTTTCGTTACATATATTTAAATGGCGCCCAACGTGGGGCATCAGCGAATACTATCGTATAGATGGTAATAATATTTTAACTCATAATTACATCTTATTTTTTTTATTTATTTTTTTGATTCTTACATAATATCACTCTTTCTCGTGTGTCGATACTATTGGTTTATTTATTATATATTTTTGTTTGTTTTAGTTTTTTGTTTGTTTTGTTTTCTTTATGGTTTATGTCACTTTGGATTTTGAAGTTTATTCATTTTGGATTGTCTTAACCAGGTGGTTGGTAGGATATTGTATTATGATTTGATGTTCAAGCTTGCTTTGAGATTTTAATTCTGATGAAAAATTTGGGATTTTACTCGCGGAGTTTAGTGTTTTGGGTGGTTTGATTTTGTTTTTATTATATTTTTTGTTTGTTTTGGGAGCAGAGTTTTGGGATGACGTGTTGTTGAGATTTTTGCATTGACTTATGCTGGTGACATACTCTCGTACTAATCTTAATATTTTTTTTTATTGTATTATAGGTAATTTAAATAGAGATTTTTACTTTAGGCTTTGTGAAGTTTATTGTATACCAAATTATTTTGCCCCTATTTTTTTTTTTTAATTTCCTAATATTTTTTTTTTTTGATGAAGCTTTGTTATATAACGAAATTTTTATATGTACGTATTGCACTATATTATAATTTATCCTTAGCTGAGTAGTGAATTTATTTTATTTTATCCATTGCATACAATTTTTTGAAATGCCTCTTAGAAGAAGCCGTAAAAATCTCATAGGTTTGGAGGAAGCGACGAATTGTAGTTTTACCCGTATAGGGTGCTATACGGAAGCGACCAAAAGGGAGACCAACTCAGGCTTCTGGTCATCAGGATGATCCTGTTAATAATATGGATATACAACAAGTTAGGCAAATTATATCTGACTCAATGATTACATTTCGAGGACAGATAACGGGGGTTATTAGGGATGAGCTTGGAAACATGCTACATAATATGAATTTAGGCGCTAATAATTCTGACTCTCACGATGCGCAAACACGCAATGACGACATTCCAAACAATTCTCCTAGGACGAATGCTTCACAGGAACCGTTTATAGGAGAAAAGGTGTTCAATACAATTCGCAACTGGCGGATAAAATTTTCTGGATTTGACGATCAAATGACTGTCGATGAGCTTATCTATAGAATAAACGTATTGACAACCAACAACCTGAATGGGAATTTCAGCCTTTTATCTAGACATGCTCACGAATTATTTGACGGCAAAGCTTTAGATTGGTATTGGCGTTTTCATCGGCTGGACAACAAACTCGATTGGTTTACGTTAACTAGAGCTTTGCGTGAGTAGTATAAAGGTGACTACACTGATTTTTACATAATGCAGGATATAATTGGTCGCAAGCAACGTACTGGTGAATCTTTCGATGATTTATAAGACACCATTTCGACTATGACAGACAGACTGAAGAATCCTATTTCTGATGCCAATTTGTGTGCCATATTGATACGCAATCTCAGAAATGAAATTAGGCACGACCTTATTCACATGGAGATTTCTGGTGGTGATCAACTTCGCCGTGAGGTTAAAAAACACAAAAAGTTCATGGGCGTAGTACATGGCATTGATTCTCGTAAACCAGTAAAGGGATGTGTATCTCAATTAAATGTTAAAGGTACAGAAACAAATATTTTAGAATCTGAGGTTTGTGCACTTCGTAACGACATTAAGTGTTGGAATTGTGATGAAATTGGGCACACATGTTTTGACGGCATTAACGTACGTAGAATATTTTGCTACGGATGTGGAGCAAAAGGCTTTTACAAGCTAACTTGTCCCAAGTGTGGTGTTAAGCCACAGGGAAACGAGCCGAGGGGTGTCCGTCGAAATTAATGCGGGCATCGTTAACTTGTGAAACATCCCTTCCCAATTTTGAAACAACTTTTGAGAGAATTCCAAATCATCCTTTATTAAGACTATACCATGTTCGATTAGTCGAATACCGGAGGGCTCGTGAGATAATATTTGGGAATTATCCTGAAGTAACAAAACCAAAGCGTTCTCGTATACGTGATTCTTATCGTAAATTGAGATCTTTTCGATCTATTCAAATATCTCCTCTTGTATGACCAGATGATGATAGTCGGTCGTATGTAAATTTGAATATCAATGGCAATAGATACTTAGCCTTATTGGACAGTGGAGCTAATAGAAGTGTAATTGGTGGTAATTTTGCTTCTAGAGTAAAGGAAGAGGGAATTTTTAGAAAATGCAATGGGAATGTGAAGACAGCAGATGGACAAATACAAAATATTTTAGGGACAGTGACTTTGACGGTTAATTTTCAAAAACAGACAACAAATATTAACTTTCTGTTAGTACCTACTATTCAGCAGGATATTATTTGTGGTTTCGATTTTTGGAATGTGCTTGGCCTTAAAATTTCAATTTCCGAAATCGAAGATATCAAACATTTAGATCAGGATCCTGACAAACTTGTTTTAACACCAAAACAAAGACAATAATTGGACAATGTAATTGTCTCTTTTCCCAATTCGGAGACGGAAGGTTTAGGGTGCACTTCATTGATTGAGCATAAAGTAGATACAGGTGACAGAAAACCAATTAAACAAAGATATTACCCCATATCTCCTGCTGTGGAGAAAAAACTTTGTTCGGAATTGGTCAGAATGCTTGAACTTGGTGTCATTGAAGAAGCTCCAGGTTCTTCGTGGTCATCTCCAATGGTCGTAGTTATCAAATCATTTATTTTAGGAAGGCAGGATTAACAACAAATGTCAGAAAAAGCAGTTTTGCTCTTAATAAAGTGAAATATTTGGGGTATATTGTGGGGAACGGTACATTACCAGTGGACGATGATAAAATTAGAGCTATACAAGACTTTCCCGAACCACATTCTATTAGGAATTTACAACGTTTTTTGGGAATGACTGGGTGGTATCGTCGTTTCATACAAGACTTTTCTACTTTGACTTTTCCGCTGACAGAATTATTGACCAAGAAAAAGACATTCAAGTGGACTTATGGTGCCCAAATGGCTTTTGATAAATTTAAGACAAGACTGACCTTTGCGCCATTACTTATTCATTCTGACTATGGAAAACCCTTTATTTTACAATGTGATGCAAGCACTTATGGTGTGGGTGCAGTATTTTCGCAGAAGGACGACAACGGAACTGAGCGACCTATAGCATATATGTCCCAGAAGTTGAATTGGGCACAACGTAATTATACAATTAATGAGTTTGAGTGCTTCGCTGTTGTCATGGCAATTAAAAAATTTAGGCCATCTATTGAAATGCAAGAGTTCAAAGGGATTACTGACCATGCCAGCCTTAAATGGCTCATGGGTCAAAGGGATTTATCTGGGAGACTGGCAAGGTGGCCTTAAAGCTGCAAGCATTTAATTTTTCCATTGAACATCGGAGTGGAAAAGAAAATATAGTGCCAGATGCTTTGTCACGTGTGTACGAAGGGCGAGATTTTTGTAGATTCCCTGGAATTAGAAAACCTACCATTAATTAATTTGGATTCCAACAGCTTTGATGGTGCTGAATATGCTGGGTTGCGGGAGGAGTTTATATCATCTGATTTGCCAGATTTTAAGGTCATTGATAAATATATATATAAAAGGGAGAAGTTTTCCACTGGAGAATTGGACGAATCTAATTCATGGAAGCTTTTTGTTCCCAATCAACTGCGTAGCGAAGTTATTTTCTCAGCTCACGACCAGCCTAGATCAGCGCATGGTGGCATTGCCAAAACATTAGAGCGAATTAGACGATATTTTTATTGGCCAGGACTTATGACTGACGTAACGACTTATATTCAAAATTGCAATTTGTGCAAGACTTCCAAGACACCGACCAATATTTTGAGACCACCATTGGGGAAGATGGTATCGACAGAACGACCCTTTTAACGTTTATATATAGACTTAATTGGACCTTTACCCAGGACTAAATGTGGGCATATTGGAATTTTGATCATTTTGGACCATTTTACTAAATTTACGTTTTTGAAACCTATGAAGAAGTTCATTTCAAAACATGTTATCGACTATTTACGGACGGAAATTTTTAGTTCTTTTGGGGTACCTGAGACAATTGTATCTGATAATGTTTTGCAGTTCACGTGCAAGGAATTTGAGACGTTTCTGAAGCAAAATGGTGTAAACCATGTTTTGACGGCTGTTTACAGTCCGCAATCAAATGCTAGCGAACGAGTTAATCGGACAATTAATGAAGCTTTGCGGAGTTATATAAGGAAAAATCAGCGTGAGTGGGACTTATATGTACCAAGTATAAACTGCTCCTTGCGAACTAGTGTACATCAGTCTGTTGGTAGGACACCGTATGAAATAGTTTACGGACAGAACATGTTGACTCATGGAAAGGACTACGAAATTTTACGTAAATTAGGAATTTTGGCGGAGACAGCTTGTAGTAAAAATTCTCGGACTTATAATTTACACTTTTCTGTAGGACAGGACGTCTACAGACGAGCATTCAATCAAAGCTCCAAGGCGGAATTTTTCAGTTCAAAACTAGCTCCAGTGGGAGTTAAAGCTAAGGTCTTTCGTAGACTTGGTCACGTTTATTATGAATTACAGGACCTTAAATCTGGTAAGAACGGAGCGTATCACGCAAAGGATATTTGGTTATGAGTTGCTTAGGTTTCTTGATAATTAGAGTTTGCCTTTTTCAGTTCCAGATTGAGGTAAAATTACCTACATTCTGTATCTGTTTTGTGAGGCTACATATTTTTACTTGTTTCGGACTACTATAATTTTCGAACATGTTCTTGCATTTTTTTTCATCAGGTTGGCATAGATTTTCTTTCAAAATAGTATAGGAGAAAAAATATTTTTTTTTCATTTCATTTGAAATTTTTATAAGCTGGTGAGTTTTTTTTTTTTTTGGAAAAATAGATAATTAAGAAAAATTATTATTAAATTGCCTCGAAACATTTCTAAAGGAAATCTTGAGGGAAGGAATTTTTAATTGGTCAAATTACTAAATTTATCAAATAATTATTGCAGTTATTCCCAGGTAAGAAAAGGTTATAGTTTTTTGTGAAGTTTTGTTTTTACAAATTACATACATATTTTGCCTATAGCTTTCTTGGTGAATGTTGAGCACGTAGTTCTGTGGGGAATCGGCTCATTAGTCTTGATAAGCTTGCATCATATCTTGGGACCATTTCATCATATTGACTTACGCAAATAATTTAATTGATAACCTTCGTTATACCAGGCTTAGCAATCCTAAGATCCTCGGCAAATCAACTCTTGATGTGCACTTTCGTATGGAAATTACAATTACCTATGATTAATTGTTTATTTTCATACATAATTGACTAGTATATATATCATAATTTATCCCGGATTTAACTAACATAATATTTGCAATTTGTTTTATCGCATTCTTTTATGTGATTTTTTTTAATTCTATTTCATTTAACTACATAGTTCGTTATTATTATAAAAGTTTTTTTAGTATTTTCTTTTACTTGTCATATCCATATTTTTTTTGTGTTCCATAAACATTTTTGTTTAACGTAAATAATATTATATTTACACACATATGTACATAAAAAAGAAAAACATCAATTGAGTGAAAATTATAAATAATACCAGGAAATAGAAAACACCAGATCCAACTGATTCGGGCCCGGAGTTCAAGAGGGATTAATGTGGTGAGTCATATAACATTTTCATCTAAAAATATAAACTATTATTTATATTCTTCACTCATCTAGGCGCACGGTAGTGCGCCAGGCCAAGTTCTGGCCAATGCACGCAGTGTGTATATTTACAGGAAGCCATTCGAGCTGTTTTTACCCACTCATAACTCTTTTCCCCGCGACCCTAAAATAATGAAGTTTAAATCATAATTAGAATGAATTCATGTAACCACACATGCAAAGTTTCAAAGTTTTACAATGAAAGGTTTTGGAGATATGGAGGTGCAAAAAGTGCATATCTTAAGACATACTCACTGATCACTCATCACTCATCAAATTGATGAAGCACTTCCGCTATAGGTAGAGAGCGAAGATTTGGTACACGAGTAGATCTAGGTGAGCAATGAACCAGAAAAATCTGAAAACCAGAAAATTTCAACCAAGGGGGCGGCGATACGCCCATAAAAATTAAAATCTAAGCTAGTGAGCTGAAATTTGCTACAGAGCTAGGTCTGGGTGAACAATAAACTAAAAAAATTTTAAAATCCGAAAATTTTGGCGAGGAGGGTGGGGCTACGCACATAAAGGCTAGAATTAAAAAAGCAAATCTAAGGCGCTTAGTGGAAGCTATTTTATTGAAATTCGGCATACATAATGCGATAATGCAAGCCTAAAAATTTTTTATTAAAAAAGTGGGCGTTGACACTCCCATACAATTTCAACCTCATTTTCGTGTACTACGGCTCAGCATATTTAGATATACTATTTCTGTATGTATTATAATCAGTTCGCTCCGAAACTCGTCACGAATAATAAACACTTGCCGAAAAAAATCTTGAGTTTGGAAAAGTGGGCAGGGTTACGCCCATAAATAATAAAAATTAAAAGTTGCGCTAAGGAGCTGAAATTTGATACACTAGTAGGTCTAGGTGAAAAACCAACTAGAAAAATCTGAAAACCCGGAAATTTAAGTCAGAGGGGTGGGCCCACGCCCATGAAAGTTAAAAATTAAAAGTTGCGCTTATGAGCTGAAATTTGATAAACGAGTAGGTATAGGTGAGAAAACAACAAGAAAAATCTGAAAACCCAGAAATTTTAGTCAGAGGGGCGGGGCTGCGCCCATAAAAATTAAAAATTAAAAGTTGCGCTTAAGAGCTGAAATTTGATAGACAAGTAGGTCTAGGTGAGGGACCAACCAGAAAAATCTGAAATCCCAAAAAAAAATATGACACCCTTACGATTACAAGTGTATATAACGCATAGCATATGTCAGTGAAAGGTGTTGTTCCAAACAAGAACTTGGTCAAAATTTATATCTCACTGCTTTTGATGGCCGAAATTTTTGATAGGAACTTGGCCTTTTTTCACATTTATGTTTTTGTAAGGATATAATTTTCTTGGTACATTTTTCTTATAATTTTTTTTTGTGAGAAACTTTTTTTTGTGTAATTATAACGTAATAAGAGTTCTTAAAATACATAGAAAATTAACACTGGATGTTACCAATTTGTCTAAATTAAATTTTCATATATTGCAATATCTTGTTTTATTAAAATAAACAAAAATATGTGTTAAAATGTTTCTTAATTAAAACCATTTTTTTAATATTTAGTATATAATATTACTTTTTTTCTTATATTGACGGTTTTAAATTATTTAGTTATTTTTTTTTTACTGTTGGAGTTTTTATTTATACTTAAATTTAATTACCATAATGGAGGAAAAGAAAATAAATTTGATTTTGATATAATATGAGTTGTTGACTTTTATATAATTTTTAAATTCATGAAAGGTTAAGGTTATTTTATAGATAGGTTAAAATTGGGCTATTAAGATTTTATGCAAAATAGCATGGTTGGGTGGGTAGAGACATCGAGAAGGGGATTTTCCATCTATACCTCTGATACAAAGCTTTATCACTTTTTCCTTTTGATTCGATTTGGTTGTTTTATTTGTTTGTTTGATTTGGATTACATCGATTTGGCATAATAGCTACCTACTTTTAAAATATTTTGTGGCGAGTAATAAACTAACCGACGGGGGCAAGAACCACCCCATTTTCCATGAGAACGGCCGGTATTAAAAGGTAGCAAGGCTCCTTGAAGGTTAGGATTTCAGCAGTTTGTTTCGTTACAAATTTATAGTAAAATATTTAAAATTTGTTTTAGTAAATTACTTTTGTATAAAAATAAGTTTTTCTAACCCTGGAAACGTCGTTTTAATTTTTTTAATTTTTCTTTTTAATTTGAAATACCAAATTCATTCGTACTGAAGTATAAAATAAGTTTATAAAAAAATAAAAATTAGTTTTCGGTAGCTAATGTTTTATATCACAAAAAGTGTGGGTTTATCAACCCTGAAAGCATACTTTTTGATTTTTTTGATTTCTTATACTAATCTCTTTCTTTTAAGAATATAAGATAATTTACAAAGAAAAAAAGACAAATTTGCTTTAGTAAGTTGCTTTTGTATAAAAAAGTAAACTTTTCCAGCCCTAGAAAAGTGTTTTAAATTTTTTTAAATTGAAATACCAATATTATTCGTACTATAGCATAAAATTAATTTATTTATTTAAAAAAAATTAAAATTAATTTTCGGTAGTTAATTTTTTATATCACAAAAAAAGTAAGTTTTCCAACCCTGGAATCATCCTTTTTAATTTTATTGATTTCTTACACCAATCTCTTTCTTTCAAGAATATAAGATATGTTTAATTTATAGAAAAAAAGGAAAAATTTATTTTAGTAAATTACTTTTGTACAAAAAAAGTTAAAGTTTTCCAACCCTGGAAACATCTTTTCAATTTTTTGAAGTTTAGTCTTACATTTGAAATACCAATTTTATTCGTACGGAAGTATATAATAAGTTTATTTAATAAAAAAAATAAAAATTAATTTTCGGTAATTTTAATTTTTTATATCACAAAAAGTTTCAGTTTCCCAGCCCTGGAATCATCCTTTTTGATTTTTCTGATTTCTTACACCAATTTTTTTCTTTTAAGAACATAAGATATGTTTAATTTATAAAGAAAAGGAAAAATTTGTTTTAGTAAGTTGCTTTTCTTTAGAAAAAAAGTTAAAGTTTTCCAACCCTGAAAACGTCTTTTTAAATTTTAAATTTTTTTTTATTTGAAATACCAATTTTATTCGTGGTGAAGTATAAAATAAGTTTATTTAATAAAAATAAATAAAAAATTAGTTTACGATAGTTAATTTTATACTTCACATAAATCTTAGGTTTTCCAACCCGGAATCTTCCTTTTTGTTTTTATGATTTCTTACATGTCTTTACATGTCTTTCTTTTAACAATATAAGATATGCTTAATTTATAGAAGAAAAAAGGAAAAATTTGTTTTAGTAAGTTACTTTTGTATAAGAAAAAAAGTTAAAGTTTTCCAACCCTGGAAACGCCTATATAATTTTTTTAATTTTTTTTAATTTTTTTTAATTAAAAATACAAATTTTTTTCATTTTGAAGTATAAAATGAGTTTATTTAATAAAAAAATAATAACTACTTTTCGGTAGCTATTTTGTACGGCAAAATGAAGTTTAAGTTTCCCAGCTCTAAAACCGTCTGCTCGATTTTGCTGATTTTCAATACCAATCTTTTTCAGACTATTTCTGATACACCAGACCAAGAACGAAGTCTCTAGCTTTTCTGGGAGCCTCGGAATACCGATTTCACGTACAGACAGACAGACAGACGGATATATATACCTTATGATTCGCATATTAATATTCTAGAAATTACAAATGGAATGACAAACCTATATATATCCTTTTACCATTTTTTGGTAAAGGATATAATAAGCCTGACTAGCTGGAACGCTACAGGAATAATTTTACTAAAGATAATAAATAAATCAATGGAAACCGAAGTGTTTCCGGAAAGCTGGAAAGAAACAGTAGTAACGCCATTAGAAAAATTGCTAAAACAAATAAATGCGAGGAATTTAGGCCAATTAACACCTTAAAAGTATTCGAAAATGTTTTGGAAAAAGTAATAAAAGCACAATTGGAAAGGTATATGGAAGACAATTATTTTTTATCAAAATATCAATCGGTCTTTCGGAAAAAATTTTCGTGTGAAACTGTTATAAATCATATAATGAAGGAGTGGAAAAATATAAAAAAATAAGATAATTATGGCAATTTTTTTAGATTTTAAACGGGCATTTGAAACAATCGACAGATGCGTAATGTTATAGAAGTTATATATGTACGGTATTCAAGGCGTAGAATTAAGTTGGTTTAAATCGTACCTGGAAAATAGAAGACAGAAAACAAAAGTAAAAGCAATTAAATCAAATGAAGTAAGAAGTGAATTTGGTGTTCCCCAAGGATCAATTCTGGGTACATAACTATTCATTATGTATATAAACGATATGATAAGTGTTATTGAAAAGTGTAGTATAATGCTGTATGCAGATGATACTTTAATATATTCAATAGGAGAAACAAATGAAGAGCGTAGAAGTAAATTGATGCATGATGTTAATCAAATTAGTACATGGCTAAAGATGAATAAGATGAAACTAAATGAAAATAAAACAAAAATAACTGAAATAAATATGACTAGTGATTCGATATTTAAAATTAATGATAAAATAATTGAAAAAGTGGACAATATAAAATATCTTGGTTTTATAATTGACAAAGAACTCAAATTTAAAGATCTTATTGATTATATATGTAAAAAAATAGCATTTTATAAACGTATTAGATGCAAAATTCAATATATTGGTAGTTTTGAGTTTAACAATTTACCACAATTTTTTAAAAATATCGATGTTGTATCAAATTTTAAATCAAATCTTAAAACTCTTTTGGTAAATAATTTGGAAATGTTTTTAAATTAGTATATATGTAAATGTACACATCTAGGCGCACGGCAGTGCGCCAGGCCAAGTTCTGGCCAATGCACGCAGTGTGTATATTTACAGGAAGCCATTCGAGCTGTTTTTACCCCCCTCATAAAATTATGAAATTTAATCCACAATTAGAATGAATTCATGTAACCACACATGCAAAGTTTCAAAGTTTTAAAATGAAAGGTTTTGGAGATATGGAGGTGCAAAAAGTACATATTTTAAGACATACTCACTGATCACTCATCTAATTGATGAAGCACTTCCGCTACAGGTAGAGCGCTAAGATTTGGTACACGAGTAGATCTAGGTGAGCAATAAACCAGAAAAATCTAAAAACCCGAAAATTTCAACCAAGGGGGCGGGGCTACGCCCATAAAAATTAAAATCTAAGATAGTGAGCTGAAATTTGCTACAGAGCTAGGTCTGGGTGAACAATAAACTAAAAAAATTTTAAAATCCGAAAATTTGGCGAGGAGGGCGGAGCTACGCCCATAAAGTCTACAATTAAAAAAGCAAATCTAAGGCGCTTAGTGGAAGCTATTTTATTGAAATTCGGCATACATAATGCGAAAATGCAAGCCTAAAAATTTTTTTCATTAAAAAAGTGGGCGTTGACACTCCCATACAATTTCAACCTCATTTTCGTTTACTACAGCTCAGCATATTTAGATATACTATTTCTGTGTTTATTATAATCAGTTCGCTCCGAAACTCGACACGAATAATAAACACTTGCCGAAAAAAAATCTTGAGTTTGGAAAAGTGGGCAGGGTTACGCCCATAAATTTTAAAAATTAAAAGTTGCGCTTATGAGCTGAAATTTGATACACAAGTAGGTCTAGGTGAGAGACCAACTAGAAAAATCTGAAAAACAAAAAAATTTTACTAGAATGGGCGGGGCCACTCTACTATTGTTTGAACCTGAAAACTTACAGCCTTATTTATAAAACTTATTAATGCTTTTTAAGAAAAAATTTTTAAGAAAAAAAAAACCCCTCTATAAATCCTTAATAAGTTATATAAATAAGGCTGTTAATATACAGCTTTTAACTTAAGCCATTTTAGTGAAACCTTGCATATACGTTACAAGTATACAATACTTTGAACTATCACCTAAAAAAGTGGTCGTGATCACTCCCATAAAATTTTAGCCTTGTATTTAATTTACATCGGTCTAGCATATTTTAGAAGAAAATTAGCATGAATTATAAGCGCTGCTCTCGACAATATTGTGAGTTTAAAATAGTGAGACGGGTAATGCTCATTAAATTATAAGGTATAGTTCAGGCTAGACAGCAGAAATTTTATACACAAGTAAGTGTAGATGAGTAAGCCAATGGGAAAATCTTAAAACCAAGAAGTTTTTTCTTTCTAAAAAAGGAGAAAATAATGTTTATTTGTTCATTTCTTTATATCGGTAGAAATGTTGTCAAGTAAGCAGATTATCTAAAAATTATATGACACCCTTATGATTAGAAGTGTCTATAACGCATAGCATATGTCAGTGAAAGGTGTTGTTCCAAACAAGAACTTGGTCAAAACTTATATCTCACTGCTTTTGATGGCCGAAATTTTTTATAGGAACTTGGCCTTTTTTCACATTTATGTTTTTGTGAGGATATATTACATGTTTTATTTATTTTTTCTCTTTTCTTGAAGTATAATATTTAAACTTAATTAATATTATAAACTTAATTTTATTAAATTTGTAAATAGAATGCCAACTCGCCTCAACAATGTCTTTTGACGCTGAGGCACCAAAACTAAGAAATTAAATATGTTTTAATAAAATTTAAATATAAAAAAAATATCCACAATAACTGCAGTGAATGTATATAACACAATAATAAAACCATATTTTGAGTATGGCTCGATAATTATATATACATACATATGTGCTGTTTGGATTCACAAATAGAAAGAATGCAAAAACTACAAAATAAATCGATGCTTAGTATTTTAAAATGCAACCGATATACATCTATTTATATGATGCGAGATGTACTTAAGTGGCTTAACGTAAAACAAAGACTTGAAATGAACACATTATGTTTTATTCAAAAAATTAGAATGGGCGCTGCACCAGAATATCTGTGCGAAAAAAATAACATATGTTGGCGATGTACAACCTTACGAAGTGCGAAATGCTGACAACTTTCGGATACAACGTGAGTAGTAGGGAACTACCGGCCCTGCCCCAATTAAAATTGTTAAATTGTTGCTGAAATTGTTAAATTTGGGTAATTAAAATTTGAAAATTGTTAAATTCTTGAAATTTGATACCTACGAGGGTGGTTCAATAAGTCCTTTAAATATTTTTCGAGGTTGGTTCAATAAGTCTGTCTTTTTCCTAATGCCGACGGCAAAACATGATTATTATTTTTTTCAAATGCCGACGGCAATGCATGATAATTTTTCCTAATGCCTACGGCAATGCATGATAATTTCTCCTAATGCCTACGGCAATGCATGATAATTCTTCCTAATGACTACGGCAAAACATGAATATTATTTTACTCAAATGCCGACGACAAAACATGATTACTATTTTCTAATGCGCCTAGTGTTGCCAGACTGTAGAAATTTGTTATCATAATACTATATCAGTAATATCAGAGAAAATAGGTTTGATGACTACTAGGTCATATGGTTTCATATAAATCGTGGAAATGTGCTTGTGTGATTTCCTCACGCTAATAAATTGTTTATAAATAAAATAAATTAAAATAATTAATAAAAAAAAAAAAAAATAAAAAAAAAAAAATAATTAAATAAATTATTTTATTTATTTATAAAACGTTCTCATGTATGTGAACTCCCCTAATGCTTGTGTGTTGGGGGTCCAACTTGTTTGTCGCTGGTAAGCTTACATTCTGTTTATTTGTTTAAGAAATATATTTGTATGTATGCAAGTGTGTATGATGCATGCATGTATGTATGTATGTGTATGTATGTATGTGTATGTATGTATGTGTATGTATGTATGCGTATATATGCATGTGCGATCGAAAGAACTTGTGCGTGGAATATTTTGTGGCTGTGTAGAATACATTTATATTTTGCAACGTAATCATTTTCTTTGTCTGCGATTATTTTAAAGCAGCAAATTTTCAACTAAGTACAGTCATCAGCAGAGAAACAAAAACTAAAAACTGTAAATGCTGCAAGGATACTGCCACTAATTTTCGTACAAATACGTTAACTTTTCTAACCAACACATTAGTACTTTATTGTATTTACAAGTAGTATCATCAGCAGTTGTGTTAAAGTGAAATAATAATAAAATAATTAAAAATGAGTTATACAGGCTATCAGTGTAATAGATGCCATAAGGTATACAAATACCAAAAGTCCTTTTTGGATCATGTGAAAAGTCATAGCGTGCAGGATCAAATGGTTGTAAGTCGGGGTACAAATCAAGAGCAACCGCAGACATTTGTTCAAAATCCTCAACAGCAGATAAATTCATTTCATCACCAGCAGCACCCTTCTCTACAGTATCCCCAATATCAACAATACGGTATGGCTAACTGTTACCCTACACCAATGTCATGGAGTAATCAGTTTTTGGCATCAGGAGTACCAATGCAATATGAGTATCCAAGTTACAATTATAATCCCGTCACACCAGTTAATCAAATGGAGCAGTATTCCAATTTGATGCAATGGCAACCTCTTAATTATCATCAACAAGAGCAGCAGCTACAACAACAAGCACATCAACAAGGTGTGGATATCCTTGGAGGGATTTTATACAACGATGCTATGGACATAAGTTTACCGGAAAGTGATGGAAACGTAGAAGAAAAAAGAGAAAAAACTCTGCCAACTCCAATGAGTACTTCGCATGCTAGGAGAGAAGTCGAAGAGAATGTCGGAATATCTTCCTCATGGTGGGTTCAGATGGTTATCGCAAGACGAGCTGAATCTGGATCCAAACAGCATATCAGACAATGGAACAGACGGTTATGTATATGAGGTCACTTTAGATTATCCTTCTCACTTACACGACTTACATAATGACCTGCCTTTTTGCGCTGAAAATAAAAAACCACTGCAAGCGAAATATAGCAAGTTGATAACCGATTTCTGTACAAAGCAATCATACGTGATATACTTTAGAGTTCTGAAACAATGCTTAGAAAATGGCTTAGTTTTAAAGAAAATGCATCGTATTCTAGCATTTAAACAATCTCCATGGTTAAAAGGCTATATTGACCTGAATACCAGACATAGAGTTACTGCTAAAAATGCTTTTGAAAAAAACTTTTTCAAGCTACTTAATAATGCAGTCTATGGTAAAACCATGGAAAATGTGGATAAGAGGAGAGATGTTAAAATTGTCAATAATTGTTTCGTTTGAGGGCTCAAGATTGGATATCAAAACCAAATTTTCATAGTTTATCTATATTTTCCGAAGATCTGGTAGCAATCGAAATGACTAGAGTCAAAACCTGCTACAATAAACCAATTTACTTAGGATTTTGTGTACTTGAGTTGTCCAAATGGAAAATGTATAATTTTCATTACGGGTACATGCAACCTTAGTTTAAGACAAAACTCTCATTGAACTATATGGACACGGACCCTTTTATATATTCAATAAAGACGGATGACTTTTACGCTGACATAAAAAATGACATAGCAGAACATTTTGATACATCGGACTATCGCACGGATAATACTTATAATTTTTCATTAATAAATAAAAAAGTTTTAGGCATGATGAAAGATGAAAACTGCGGTAAGATAATGACAGAATTTGTTGGGCTGCGATCAAAAATGTACTCATTCAGTTTACAAAATCAAAATGACGTTAAAAAATCGAAGGGGTAAAAGGATCCATATTAGATAAATATAGTTTAGCTACTTATAGAAACTGTTTATTCAATAAGACTAATGTATACGATAATATGTTAACATTTAAATCTAAGCTTCACCATATATATAAAGGGTGTTTTTTATTGAGGTATAGAACTTTAAGTTGGCATCACTTTTTTAACTGGCGGCCATTTTGTCAGCTGTCAAGTGATTAATATTTAGTTTGGTTTGCCATTTCATCATGAACAGGTTGACAAAAGAACAACGCTTGCAAATCGTGCAAATTTATTTCGAATATAATGGTTCAGTTCGCGAAGTTTACCGCAAGCTCCGTCCATTTTATGGTCGACATAATCGTCCATCAGAGCAATTAATTCGGTTAACCATGGATCGTTTCGCACTACGTTTACTCTATGTGATAATACGCATCCGCAGAGACGTCGAACAGTGCGCACCGAAGAAACAATTGCCGCTGTAGAGCAAAGTGTTGAAGAGGACCCGAATGAATCGATTCGCCACCGTGCACAGCAATTGGAGCTTTGTCCATCAACTTTATGGAAGATTTTGCGCAAAGATCTTGGCTTGCGACCTTACAAGATCCAGCTTGTGCAAGAATTAAAGCCGCGAGACCATGCAATGCGTCGTGATTTTGGTGTATGGGCCGAAAATGAGACTGATCTCGATGCTGATTTTCATCGCAAAATTTTGTTCAGTGATGAGGCTCATTTTTGGTTGAATGAATACGTCAACAAGCAAAATTGCCGCATTTGGAGTGAAGAGAATCCACATGAGACCCTTGAGACGCCATTACATCCACAAAAACTGACTGTTTGGTGTGCTCTATGGGCTGGTGGAGTCATTGGGCCATACTTCTTCCGGAATAATGCTGGAGAGTCAGTTACCGTTAATGGAGACCGGTATAGAGCCATGATAACCGACTATTTTGTTCCCGAATTGGATGGCATAAATGTGGATGAGTTGTGGTTCCAACAAGACGGCGCTACATGCCATACAGCGCACGTCACAATCGATTTATTGAAGGAAACATTCGATGAGCGCATAATTTCGCGGAATGGACCTGTCAATTGGCCACCAAGATCGTGTGATTTGACACCATTGGATTATTTTCTTTGGGGATATGTAAAGTCGCTCGTCTACGCCAACAAACCAGAAACGTTAGGGGACTTGGAAGCCAACATTCGTGGCGTTATTGCCAACATACGGCCCCATATGCTCGAAAAAGTGGTTGAAAATTGGACCTGTAGAATTGGCTTTATTCGAGTCAGCCGCGGCGGCCACATGCCCGAAATCATATTTAAACATTAATGGCATAAAATTATCCTTCCAATAAAGCCAAATTGATGGACATTAGAACGATTTTCTTGTGTTTTATTTCAATTCAAAGTTCTATACCCCTTAAAAAAACACCCTATACTAGTAAATTAAATAAGGTAGTCTTAAGTTATGGAGACGATAAGAGAAAAATTAGGTCAAATAATATTAATACATATGCATGGTATCATTTTCGTATTAAAGAAACTAACCCTGAATACGAACTTGATATGTTGCTAGATGAAATTGCTAGAATGCAAGAAAATAGCTAAAATTAGTTAATTTTTAGTTAAGTGGTTAATTTTTAAGTTGTATATAAAATCTTAGTCATTAGGAAACATTATTGTAAATAAAATCCTATTTATTGTTGTTAAAATTATTGTAAATAAAATCTTATTTATTGTTGTTGAAATGATTTTAAATAAAATCCTATTTATTAAGAAAAATTATTGTACATAAAATCCTATTTATTAAAAAAAATGATTGTACATAAAATCCTATTTATTAAGAAAAATGGTTGGAAATAAAATCCTATTTATTAAGAAAAACTATTGTACAAATGTATATGCATTTTTAAGAAAAACTATTGTACATACATATGTAAATAAATTTTTAAGAAAAAAAAAATTTAAATAAAATATTGAAAAGAGAATGAAATATGTGAATGGTGTTTATTTCTTTATTGGCTTTACTACGTTGAATCAAAAAAGTTTCGTTTTTGCTTATTTGCAAATTCTTGTTTTCATATCGCTTAAACATGCACAGTCTTGTTTTCCCTGACAGGTTCTGCACAAAACAAATTGAATTTCACAATATTATGAAATTCCATTAAATTTCATATTTTCATAAAGAGAAACAATTTGGATAGTTGGATAAGTCCTTATATTTTTCACTACATACAAGTTTCTGTAATTTTCTATTCGAATAAATGATTCCTAAATTTCCTTTAAAAAATAATACAAAACAAGGAATAATTTAATTTAATTTTATTTATATTAATAATACATTTTAATTTTATTTTATTTATTTTTATTATAATGATGGAAACATTTCATAGTATCTAATTATTAAATTTTCTAATATACTTTTGCGCAAAAAATATATTGTACATCTGCAAGTATCAGGTCCTTCATCACACTCAGGATCATACCAAGGACAGCTTTTGAAGTGTCCTTCTTTGTTGTCTTCATCTTCCATGATACCATATTCTTCGTTCTCATCTAGCATATTTTCGAAAAATTTGATCATCTCCCAATGATCAAAAAGCCTGAAGCTTTCGAAATCTCTTAAAAATTGGTTTAGAGTACGTCTAATTTGGCTCATTTTATTTGCCGATAAATTAATGAATGATGATTGTTTGAAGGTTTCTTTAAGACTAATTTGCTCTTTAAATTTTTAAAGTAGTATCTCTTGATCTTTAAAATATCTATACCATCATCTATGTTCCATACTTCTTTTTTTAGCACTCTATATCTCTCTATCGCTTTTCTCTCTATAACCATCTCTTTCTGTCTATCACTATTCTCCACTTATTCACTATTTCACCATAAATATTTTCGATTAGCCTTCTTGAAGTCATCATCGCTACTTTTAAGATCATTTTCAGTTAAACATTCAAAGTGAGCAGAAGTAACTAAAAAATGGAGTCTACAACAAATCTAACTTCAAAATTTAATTCACTAAAAAATAAAACCTTAATCCCCATAAAGGAGCTTGAGACATCAATTAAATACACCATTCGAAAAGTGACAAGAGTAACAACAAAATATGGGCCAACACTAAAAGTGGAAATGGAAAACCACATAATGTTCCTGCCAAAGCGATATAATATTTTAACCGATGATGAAATTAAAGAACTCCCGAGCGGATCATATTGCTTAAGCAGAGAAGGTGAACAAAGCTTAATAGTTGAAAGCGAGCTGAGTGAATTTTTAATTCAAAATTCCCAATTTCCTATTTGGCAATAATATATAATAGTTTTGTATTTTAAATTATAAATAAAAATACATGAAAGAGTTTTGTAAAATATAAATGTTTGTGCTTTTTTATTTAATATTTTCAGTTATTTCATACAGAAATAGAAGACATAAATGACCACAGGTAAATGTATTGAAATTCTGATGTTGATTATAGTTGTATTTTATATTTGTAGCAAGATATTTGACTACTTCCGAAGGAGGTTGTAAGTTTCCAAAGCTGTTGAAATATTCTTTTTCATTGTTGTTTTTATAATATGCTACCCAATGTGTACCAGGTCCTGTTGATACGTCTAATTTGATTATTCCACATTCTATTTTCTTTGTTTGTTTTGTTAGAGTATTCAACATGAAAACTCCTCTAAAATGTGGAATATTTATAGAGAAACGGTTTATGTCCACATCAGATAGTGGTCTGTTGGGTAGCATCTCTAAGAGTTTTTTGATTCTTCTTTGTAAACTAAACCATAACCCTTTTTATATGGTTTTAAGTAAAGTCCCTTTCCAACTGCTATAGATTCCATCGCTCTATCATGTCTAGTTGCTTCATCAAGTTGTTTTTTTGCATTCTTTGTTGCACTTACAGCTTTTGCTTAAGTGCACCTCCAGTTGTTAGACTACCAATTGCACCCAGAGCAGTTAAAATCGGTATTAGAGGCAAAAAACCACCAATTTTTGGGACACGTATTACACGTGGTACTATAATTTGAGATTTTCTTCCTTTTAATGATTTGTTGATAGTTTTTCGGGCAATTTTAATTGCTGAGTTAATATCTAATGGTTTTTCCTTCTTTAGTATTTTTGTTGCAGCTCTAATTGATGTTCTAAACAGTTTTTTATCATTTAGCTTGTTCTTTTTAACATTTTTCTTTTTCTCCACACCCATACCAAATTTTGTTTTGGCTTTCATTGCGTTAGTAACCATATAGGCAAATGATTTTTCACCAATACTACTATCTTTTGATAAAACTCGATTCCAAGCTGAATTTTCAAGTATTTTATCGGCTTTATGTCTAGTGCTTAAATCCTTATTTTTTGAATAAGCTATATCGTGATCTTTACAAGCAGAGTCCAATATATTAATACCTTTATCACCTCGATTTAAATGTTTTTGTAGTTTAGTTCCAGGTCCACAGTACTGATATCCAGGAAGATGAGCTTCAACAGGTAGAGAGTTTATTATTTTATCTACTTTACCTCCTCCAACGAAGGTATCGTTATGACTAAACGTTTTCTGATATCGTATAATCATATTATCTGATTTTTTCTATAAAAAGAGGTAACATTTATGAAATGTATTTATTTACAAAAATGCAGTTAGTGAAACAACATAAAAATATTTTAGTTCGTAATATTGATGAATCATCGAACATCACTTCAAAAATAAAGCATAGCTCCCTCTTACCAAATTCTATTCGTGCTCTAATAGTAGCGCCATCAAATTGTGGAAAGACTAATGTTATGATCGGCTTACTAGAAAGTCCTAATGGACTCAAGTTTGAAAACATCTATTTATACTCAAAATCTCTTTATCAACCCAAATATGAGTACTTGAAGAAACTAATTTCACCAATTAAAGGAATGGGATATTATACATTCACCGATAATGAAACAGTTATTCCACCTGACGAAGCTAAAACTAATTGAATTATGATATTTGATGATGTTGCACGTGAGAAACAGAATAATATACGTACATATTTTTGTATGGGGCGACATAGGGATGTTGATTCATTCTACTTGTGTCAAACTTATACTAGAATTCCCAAACATTTAATAAGAGACAATGCAAATGTTATTATAATGTTTAAGCAAGATGAGACAAATATGAAGCATGTTTATAGGGATCATGTTGGCAGCGATATAAGTTATGAAAAATTCCAAGAAATTTGTCGAGAGTGTTGGAGGGATAAATATGGCTTTTTAGTGATAAGCAAAGATAATGAATTTAATGATGGTCGCTACAGAAAGCAATTTGACTATTTCATAACTATATAAACTACTTCTCATAAAAGATTGACTTTAGTTATTAATCTAACTTTAAACTTGATACATCTATTTGTTATAACCTCATCTGATACCTGATAAGCTGATCTCCAAACTAGACCAGCTACCTAAGAACCAGACCAGCTCCTGCTAAGTTGATCTGAAAACCAGACCAGGTCCTGAAAAGCTGATCTGAAAACCAGACCAGGTCCTGAAAAGCTGATCTGAAAACCAGACCAGCTCATAATAACCTGATCTGAAAACCAGACCAGGTCCTGAAAAGCTGATCTGAAAACAAGCCCAGGTCCTGATAAGCTGATCTGAAAACCAGACCAGGTCCTGAAAAGCTGATCTGAAAACAGGACCAGGTCCTGAAAAGCTGATCTGAAAACCAGACCAGGTCCTGATAAGCTGATCTGAAAACCAGACCAGGTCCTGATAAGCTGATCTGAAAACCAGACCAGGTCCAGAAAAGCTGATCTGATTGCTGATACCTGTTATTTGCCCTTAGCAAACATGGATGAGACAATTTTAAAACAGTTGCTGTTGACAAGAAGTGTGTTGAAGAAAAACCTTCCTAGTATAAAAACTGGTGAAATAGATACACGTGAACAATTAAGAGATACATTCAAACCTATAACAGAACCTCTTAAAGAATTCATAAATAGTTCTAAAAATATTAAAAGAATTCGTATGAAAGAAGAAAGTAACATCAAGACAGAAGTTGAAAACAATACAAATTTAAAGCCTGAAAACCCATCAGTCAAGATAGAGACAAGTACACCAAAAAAACTAGTAGAAGGGACAATTTTTGATAATACCATCTTATTTAATGATGTTAATACTGAAAATGATGATGATGATGATGAAGATGATTTTTACTCACAGACTTCCAATACAGAATATACTTATACTGATTTACCAGTTTTGGAAGGAAGAAACGAATTAGATACAAACTATGGCCCACATAAAGATTACAATAATGAATGGAAATTTGGTGATAGTAGCCTAAAACTGAATGAAGATAAAATACAAGTTGGTGGTCAAATATGGGCTTTAACACCAGGACTATTTTCTCTAATGTTTCATAAAATACCAAAAAATTACGACAAATTTGAACTTGAAATCTATAAAAGATTTTAATTACTACTAATGCATATAGAAGAGACTTTAAACCTGATGGTCAAATTAAGGGTACTAGAGGATATAAATATAAACATATTAAGAAATTTATTGATGAGAAAAACCAGAAGAATTCACCTGAATCAACAGGATCTAAGCCCAAAGGTAGCTATTTAGGTGATGGAATGATGCAGTTTAACATCAATAAGCCCAACTATATATACTGGGACGATTCAAATGAGTTAGTAGATCGACTTCGACTACTGCTCGCATCACAAGGTGCAGGTCATACTAATCACAATAACGAGATTGTATCAATTATTCAAGAACTACGTGAAGCGAATATAATACACTAACTTTAATAAAGTATATAGAGTATGTCTGTTAATAAATTTGGACACTATTTAAACGATACTAGTAGCACAATTTCTTTGAAAAACGCACCTAAACTGCTGGGGTTCCTTGTGGATACGAACAACAACATTGATGTCCAAAAAAAAGGATCAAAAATGTTGCAAAAGCTTTGGAGGAAAACGATGTTATCAATAAATTGTTTTTGCAAACTCAAATCGAAAAATTAGAAGAGAAATTATTAACATACTTTAAGGGAGATAATACTATAATACGATAAGATATTCAAATGCAAATTGAGGAACTTCAACGCGAAATAAAATTAGATATAGAATAAAATTATAAAATTGAAAAAGATATTCTAGATATTAAAACATCCTTTGAAGAACAAATTGAACAGCTTAATGAAAAAATTTATAGATTAGAAAATTACATGTTTGTATCAATAGCTGAAAGTGCGTCAAGTAGATCACAACACTCTGCAAAAAATCTTTGAAAACAACTTAATGTCTTCAAAAAGAAATTTAGTAAACGAACTCCATAAGCAAGCACGAAAACATTTTGTGCGTCGCAGAGTTGTAATGAAAGGAATAATGATCTTTGGCAAGCTAATTTTGTTGAAATGGGGAACTATTCTAAAGAAAATAGAAATTATCGATTTTTGTTGACTGTAATTGACACATTCTCAAAATTTGCATGGGCAGTACCGCTAAAAACAAAAACTGCACTCGAAACAACCAAGGCAATGGAAGATATTTTTGAATTGGGACGAGTACCACAAAACTTACAAACAGATGATGGCAACGAATTTTTCAACAAACACTTTGGAAAATTAATGCATAAATACAACATTAATCACTACTCAACATATAGTAGTATGAAAGCATCAATAGTAGAACGATTTAATAGAACATTGAAAGGAATGATGTGGAAAAAATTTAGTTATAATGATTCATATAAGTGGATTGATATATTCAAAGATTTACTCAATGCATACAATAGAAAAGTTCATCGTACCATTAAAATGTCTCCTATTAAAGTCAACTTAACAAATGAGGAAAAGCTGCTAAATACAGTATACAGTCATTTGAAAATGTATAAAATTTCGAAATTTAATGTGGGAGATCATGTTCGCATAAGCAAATATAAGCACACATTTGAAAAAGGTTATACTCCAAATTGGACTACAGAAATTTTCACAATTACAAGAGTTCAAAATACAAATCCTGCAACATACATATTAGAAGACTATCTTGGCAATCCTATTAAAGGTGGCTTCTATACTGAGGAACTTTCAAAAACTAGATTTCCAAATACATATCTAGTTGAAAAGGTTCTTAAAATTAAAGGGAAGGAGGTACATGTTAAATGGCTGGGATTTTCTAATAAACACAATTCTTGGATAAGTAAAGATGAAATATTATAGTTGGAAGAAAAACTAAATTAGAAACAACAACAACATCAATAGCAACAACAACAATAGCATTAATATTAAGAAAATAATGTTAATTTTAAAATAAGAAAATTAAATAAATCTGTAAATCATGCTTATAAACCATACTATGTACTAAACATTATTTAATTGTAATCAGTCTGTTATAATGTCAATAACACTTACTCTGAGGTCTAACTCATCAGAACTATCTGCTAGTTACTTTCCTCCTATTGAATTACATGGTGCATATGAGTGTGCTCTAACTGATTTTCATTCATACAACAGTATTCCAAATGTAGACACCTACAACAATATGTTTCATATAGGGGAACATATAATTAAAATACCAATTGGATCTTACGAATTAAATGATATAGTTGATTTTATAGAAGAGGAATACAAACGACTCTGCCAAGCAAATAAGATTTTTATTGAAGCCAATAACAATACAATGCAAGTTAAAGTTAATAGTTCCAAGGATCCTGTATATTTTAATAAAGACAATACAATTGGAAAACTTTTAGGATTCAATAGCAAAATCCTAACACCAAACAAACATTATTATTCAGATCTTCCAGTTAATATTTTTAAAGTGAATCTCTTGCGAATTGAAAGTAGTATCGCTATAAACACATATATGAATAAATCGAAATCGCATACAATTCATGAATTTCCGATTAATGTGCCTCCAGGCTATAAAACAGACGAGGTTCCGAGAAATCTTATCTAATTACCTGTAAACACCAGAGAGATAAGTTCACTAGCGCTGCGCGTACTGGATCAACACGGTGATTTAATTAATTTCCGAGGAGAGGAAATTACAATACGAACAACAACAACATTAAAGCCACTAGCTCAACGAAAAGCTCTAACAACACCAAATAAAAATTTTCTGAAGTCCTTGAATTTTAAATTGAAGACAAAATGAGTTCAATAATAGATGTCTTAGATAAACCCTTGTCTGATGAGAATATAATCAAAAAGGACTATCATATATATGTACCATACTTACAATCTTACAACAATAATGATGAAATTAGAATTTCAATACAAAATCAAGATTTGTATGTGCTACCCAGTGAGAGCTACATTTATATAGAGGGGTTTGTTGCCGATGATAATAAGGCCAAATCTTCTTCTTCTTCTTCGGAGAACTTTTTATTAAAAAACAACTTTGTGGCATATCTATTTGATGAAATTCGCTATGAGCTCAATGGAATTGAAATTGACCATACAAGATATTTAGGAGCCACAAGCACTATAAAAAATTTGGTTTCTCCGTCACCAACAGAAAGCAATGTGATGCAAAATGCTGGATGGAACAAAATTGACGATGTCACTCTTGAAAATGGATTTTTCAATTTTTATGTACCTCTAAAAATGCTTCTAGGATTCGCCGAAGACTACAACAAAGTTATACTAATTGGAAAACATGAATTGATACTCTTGTGCAATAAGAATGATGATCTTGTACGCTCGAGTGATTCTACTGAAAAAGCTAAACTTACAATTTCACTCATCTCATGGAGAATCCCACATGTACAATTATCCGACTTTAGCAAATTGAATATGATAAAAATTATTAACAATGGTGCTTCTATACCTATGGCATTTCGCAGTTGGGATTGTCATGTTAATCTACAATTAAACACAGGTACTAGCCATATCTGGAATGTAAAACTGGCTGCAAATAGAGAACGCCCCCGTTTTGTACTGATTGCTTTTCAACAAGAAAATAAGTTTGTTCATTGTGATTTGACTAATTTAAAAGTACATTTAAATTAGGTCTCATATCCATATGATGATCTTAACATAAAGTTCAAAAATGAACGATATGCAATTCTATATGATATGTATCTAAGATTCCAACAAAGTTACTATATGAGGGAATCTCAACCGCTTCTATCTGCATCAGAGTTTAAGACAAAAGCTCCTATTATTGTAGTAGATGTCAGTCATCGGAATGAATCACTCAATAATGGACCGATTGATATAAAAATAGCATTTGAAACAGCAACTAATATTGCAGCAAAGACATCAGCTTACTGCATTCTTATTCATGATCGCATAATAGAATATATACCCATCAAAGGACAAGTTCGAAAAGTCTTATAAATTGAGTAATATGGAAAATATCACAATTTTTATAGACGTACAAGGTTTCAAAAGTAATTCAAATGATTTCATCGCAAAAGAAGTAGCGATTGTTTTCAACAATTATGAATATATCAATTTCATTATAAAACCACCATTTGATTTTAAATGCTTATCAATAAAAAAGCAAAGAGAAGCAAAGTGGCTAACGAAAAACTATCATCACCTCAGCTGGACTGCTGGATCAGTTAAAAGGCGAACAGAAAATACGATGGTTGGAAAAAATTTTATGCCGAAAAATTTTTAACGTTGAGGATATAGGCTGTATCAACTATAAACAAATGGAGATTAAGTATCCAGAATCTTTTTATTGTAATTATCATAAACTTGGTGTTTGCGCATTAAAAAAATGCTATTTTACTAACAAGAGAAATATCTTGCTTTAAATGAATTTTTTCACTCTTTTAAATGTCAATGTATGTATTATTATAAAATTTTAAAAAATTTTAAACAATAAATGTATAGAAAAATAAAAAATCTACAAGTGTTTTCTTATTTCAAAAACAAACTACATAAAGGAAAGAGAAGGAAGTGGGAAGGAGGAGGAGAAGTTAGCTTTTTTGCTAACTTGCAAATTTTTACTTTTTGTTTCTCTGCTGATGACTGTAGATAGTTGAAACTTTGCTGCTTTAAAATAATCGCAGACAAAGAAAATGATTACGTTGCAAAATATAAGTGTATTCTACACAGCCACAAAATATTCCACGCACAAGTTCTTTCGATCGCATATGCATATATACACATACCTACATACACACATACACACACACACACACATGCATCATACACATACATACATACATACAAATATATTTCTTAAACAAATAAACAGAATATAAGCTTACCAGCGACAAACAAGTTGGAACCCCCACACACAAGCATTAGGGGTGTTCACATATATGAGAACGTTTTATAAATAAATAAAATAATTTATTTAGTTATTTTATTAATTAATTTAATTATTTTATTTATAAACAATTTATTAGCGTGAGGAAATCACACAAGCACATTTCCACGATTTATATGAAACCATATGACCTAGTAGTCATCAAACCTATTTTCTATGATATTACTGATATAGTATTATGATAACAAATTTCTACAGTCTGGCAACACTGGGAGCATTAGAAAATAATAATCATGTTTTGCCGTCGGCATTTGAATAAAATAATATTCATGTTTTGCCGTAGGCATTAGGAAAAATTATCATGCATTGCCGTAGGCATTAGGAAAAATTATCATGCATTGCCGTAGGCATTAGGAAAAATTATCATGCATTGCCGTCGGCATTTGAAAAAAATAATAATCATGTTTTGCCGTCGGCATTAGGAAACAGACAGACTTATTGAACCACCATCGAAAAATATTTAAAGGACTTATTGAACCAACCTCGTAGGTATCAAA
Organism: Tachina grossa; assembly: GCA_949987645.1. NCBI lineage: Eukaryota > Metazoa > Arthropoda > Insecta > Diptera > Tachinidae > Tachina > Tachina grossa. The sequence goes on along the minus strand of OX465277.1, from coordinate 50,749,130 downwards.
TTTCAAGAATTTAACAATTTTCAAATTTTAATTTCCCAAATTTAACAATTTCAGCAACAATTTAACAATTTTAATTGGGGCAGAACCGGTAGTTCCCTACTACTAATGTGCAACTTCGACAGCGATGCAAAGATCATTATTCTATAAAGAACTCCGATTATACATATAATACAATGCCAAATAATTTAAAAACAGAAAGGAATTTCAACATATAAAAGAGAAACTGTAAAATTTATAAGAAATAATATCGGGTGCACTATGATAATTAAATATTTGGGACATTCACAAGGGTGTCTTAAGTGTCATAAAGTCCTAACATTTTAAACCAGTTTAAAATTATTTTTATTTTCTTTCATATAAAAGGATTACTATTTTAATAGAATTCTTCACTCTATGTATTTTTTACCGTCATAACTAATTTTTTTATCCTCTTTTTCGACAAAATGTCCATTTACATTTTAATACGTGGCATTTTTCTTTAGCAAATATCTGCTCAAATCATTATATATTGCAAAAAATATAAAAATTCGAAAGGGATTAAAATAATGGAAACAATCTCCCAAAGCTGATTATATAGACCGCAAAAAAGCAATAACTCGAGTATATACTTACAGCATGTAAATCTCAAAAACTTGCGAAAATGCGAAAAAAAAATTCCAAAGATTCTAAAACTGTAAACGAGCAAACTCAGTAGATTTTATGAATCAAAAATTATCTCACGTGCAAAAAATTTGCGAAAATTCCCTAATATATTTTTAATTGGAAAAAAAAATAAAATTTATTTAAAAAAATGCTTAAATTGTAAGAAATGCAAAAAAACTTTTAAAATTCTGCAAAAAATTACGAAAATTCGCAAAAACTGGGTAACATCAAAAATAATTAAAGTCTGATATTTGCTAAAAAATAGTTCAAAACTGTTTAAAAAAAAACAAAGAATTGGGAACAATCACTATTATTGCAAAAATTCGCAACAAATTGCAAAATTGCAAACAAGCTACCTAAAGATCTAAAAAATTCCAAAAATCGCAGAAAGTTGATAAAATGATGAAGATTCGCACAAATAGATAGATGTATTAAAAATCGGTAAAATGGCAAGATTTGGCTAAAAATCACTTTAATCGCAAAAATAGAGAAAATTGGCGAGTAATTGTACAATTATAAACAAGCCCTAAAATAACACATAAATACCTAAAGGTAAAAGAAATTCAAAGAAATTCGCGAAAATGAAAATTTCCAAAAACTTGCTAATGCCAAAATGATAGCAAAGTGTGATATAAAATAAAATTCGCCAAATGTGTAAAAAGGGCAAGAACTGCAACAACAAAAATACTTCAATCAGACAATGATGTGATTTGATTCAATCCTAATTCGTTAAAATTTCGCACAAGAGCAATAAGTTTCATCAAAAATTACCTGAGTCGCCAAACTTAAAAATTTTGCAAATAAATTCCAAAGCCTTAAAGTTATAAAAGGATAAATGCTCGAAAAAATTTTGTTTTATATATTGCAGAAATTTGCAAATAATTTTCGGAAACAGATAGAAACCGTTAAAAAATTTTCTCATAATTTTGCATATTAGTACCAAATATTATTTAATTTTTGTAATATTTTTTCTCATTTGTCTTGTACCTATCATATTGTTGATGTTTCAACTAACACACTAAAATATGAGGGGTTGTTCACAGTACTCATATTTTAAACTAGTTTAAAAGTTTAAGACATTATGACGTTATGACTTTAACACTACCGTTTGAATATCCCAAATGTATGTATATAAAGTATTTTTAATACTAATAATAATAATTAAATAAATAAAAAATAAAATTAACAGATCGATATTTTTTAATGCAATAAAATTTATATATACATCTATATGTATATTTAATTTTATATTCACCCTTATTCTATTTGGCGTCGGCAACATAACACGACGTCGTTTTTAATGTTTTTTATCAAATCGGTATTCCCGTAGATAGTATTGCCATTTATCGATGACTGTCAGCATATGTTTGGTATTCTGAAAGAAACATTGATGTTGATGTTGCCGTTCATTTTGTCGTCAGTGTTTTTGATGTCGTGTTCTGTTGTGTGCATGCCTCAACGAATTTGAAAAATAATTTAAATGGTAAAAAAGAGAAATATAAGTAGATATAAAAATGTACATATTTATTTGAAAAAAGTTCTTAAAAAAAGTGAAAAATATAATATGGACAAAATTAAAATTACCAACCCCAACCAATTTGAAAAGCTTGTGGAAGAGTTGGAAAAGTCCTTCTTTTGCTAGAGGATTCCTCGGGGGTAGTGTTCCTAATAATTTCAAGGTGCGGAGGGAAAGTGAGACTGCACTAAATTCCCTCGGTCCACCAATTGGAACTAGTGGTGGATGGCAAAATGTAAGGTAAATAGTGTGTTGGGAAAGTATACTGTATGATAAAATTTTTTACAGGTCTGGCGCGACTTGAGGTTTAAATTAAAAAAAAGGTTGCAAACAACAACAGCAAAGCAAACTGAAGGCGGGGTATATAAACAATTAGCACTGAGTACCTTTGGAGGAAGCTCCAAGCTCCAATAAACGTTCATCTGATCCCTTTTGTTTCAAAAGTTAGGCTCTATTGCATCCAATACATTCCTAAATGATGTTTTGTTGAACCGGAAATATTTGTAAAATATTAAAAGGATGAACATTGCCCATTATTTTACAAAAACATGAGAGAACTTATCACTTACTTTTCCTTGGGTAACTGGCAAATGCATGACTTTTGTCTGAGAAATCTTATTTTCACTATTAATTTTTTTTCATCGTCTCAATAGGAAAGAAAAACATTTTATTTTAATTTATTTACAAAGCTTTTACTTATTCAAAAATACTTTTACCAAAAATAGTAAACAAAATGAACCAGCTGACTCAAATATTGGATATGTGTATTGTATTTATCGATAAACAGGCAACGTCGTCATAACACTGCTAGGAAATACAAAGTTAGCATTGATGTTGTGTTATATTGATGTTGTTTCAAAATTGATGACGATGTTGCCGACGCCAAATAGAATAAGGGTGGTTATTACTACCCAGCAAAAAATTTCAAAAAAGGTAATCAAGTTTGGAATTAAGCATATTTGGTGGAAGCACTTCGCTACTGGATTACCACCGTTATGATTTTAACAAGGCGTGAGGCTAAAATAATCGATTCTTGAGAAGAGTTTCCTTTTTTTATTTGGCAACATATTTGTAACGTGATTTGTAAGCGAGTAATGAAATTTCGCAATCAGAAAAGTAAGACATTATATGGCAAGTAGTTCTGATAGTAATGTGTAATTTTTTGTTTGGTAGGTACACCCGGTGTGTTTCGCTACACGCATGTCTTTTAAATTTCATTTACATCGATTTGAAAGTATCGGCGGGCAGAAATTGGGTACATTAGGTACATAGCCTCCCATAGAGCACAAAATATTGCTGGAATTTTGCAGGAAAATTGACTCGTAACATTGTAATATCACAGGCAATATTCCTGCAGTATTCATGCAATATTCCTATGTCCGCTTTTTTGTCTTGCCAGCAAGATTGAGGAAATATTGCACTGCAACTTTGCAAAGATATTGCAAAAAATTTCTATTATGTCATATGGGAATCACAAGGGCGTATAGGAACTTGGTCAAAATTTATATCTCACTACTTTTAATGGCCGAAATTTTTGATGGAACTTGGCCTTTTTTCAACTTCATGTTTTTGTGAGGATCTCATTACTTTTTGACAAATTTTCTAATATAACACTTTTAAAACTTAAAATTTATAATGTTTTTTTTTTTTAAATGCATGTTTATTATTTATTGTATCTTCAAATATGAACTAACAATAAGTATTCAAATCTTAAATCTATAAAAAAAATTATTAGGCCCGACCAATGTCGGACATAAGCTTAGTGATAGTTATTAATAATACATAAGTAGTGATAAGCAACAAAAAGAAAAAGGTGTTTTCAAGCAGCTTCATCATCTAGAGTGTTGAATATTAGAGCCCGTGTATCTCTCTTTTTTAAGCGGATGTATTCAGTAAAGTTCAAAATATTACGAGCAAGCGGATTAGGATGTGACTCGAGTTTTGTTAGGTATTTGCCTGTGTATTTTGCAATTTCTTCAGTCACTAGTGGCATATTCAAATCGCGATGTATATTTGAATTTTTGATGTACCATGGAGCCGATGTTATCATGCGTAAAATTTTATTTTGCCTTCGTTGAATTTTCTCTACATTTGAAGCTGAAGCAGTGCCCCATAGTTGAATTCCGTAACACCATATTGGCTTTAAAAGCGACTTGTATATTAAAAGTTTGCAGTCTAGGCTAAGTGTTGAATTTCTACCAATCAGCCAATGTACCTGAGTTAATTTAAGTTTCATTTGAGTTAACTTAGAGTCAATGTGGTGTTTCCATGTAAGTCGTCGATCAAGGTGTATGCCAAGATATTTCACATGTGAATGTTGAGGAACAACTTGATTGTTAATCCGAATGGTGGAGCAAGTATCTCTTCTTAGGGTGAACGTTATATGGACACACTTTTGTTCATTGACTTTAATTCTCCATAAGTTTAACCAAAGCTCCATCTGGCTAATGTGTTCCTGGAGTTTGCGGGATGCCTCATCAGGGTTTTCGTGCATACTAAGGCAGGCTGTATCGTCGGCAAATGTGGAAGTATGGATACTACTGCTCACAGGCATATCACAAGTATAAATCAAATATAAAACTGGTCCCAGTATGCTCCCCTGTGGCACACCGGATGAAATAGTTTCAGGCCTACTCGTAAAGTCTCCTTCCACAACAGTGAACTTACGGGAAATAATGTAACTTTCCAAAAGATTTAAAATGTTTATTGGTAAGTAAGTCTTCAATTTTAAAATTAGGCCTTCATGCCACACTTTATCAAATGCCTGGGAAACGTCAATAAAGAGCGCAGAGCAATACTTTTTTTCCTCAAAAGTTCTTCTTATAAATTGAACCAGTCTGTGAGTTTGTTCAATGGTGCTATGCTGACTTCTAAAACCAAATTGATGGTCTGGTATGCACCCACTACTAATTAGAATTTGGGACAATTTTGTTTTGAGCAGTTTTTCGAAAAGCTTTGACATAGTTGATAGTAGACTTATTGGCCTATATGACTCAGCCTTGGTTAGATCTTTGCCCGGCTTTGGAATCATTTTAACCTTGGCAAGCTTCCAGCTGTGTGGATAATACTCCAGTCGTAAAATGGCATTAAATATGAATAATAGGATTCTCATTGCAATACGAGGCAAGTTCATAAGCATCTGGTTACTAATTCCATCAATACCCGGAGCTTTCTTCGGGTTGAGTTCGGCAATTAATTTTTGTAAATCACGCGTCTTAAACTTTATTTGTTGAGGGGGTAGAGCGACTACATTCGGCAAATCAGCAACACCAGTACATATGTTTGGCGTAAAAACGGATTTTAAGTGCTCAGCAAATATTTTACCTTTTTCAGTATCGCTTCTTGCCCAACTTCCGGTAGATGTGCGTAGAGGTGGCTTATACTCAACGGGTGTTTTAAGCTTTCTAGCAGCGCGCCACAAAGAGTAATTAGACGCTGGTGTGACATCAAGACCTTCCAGATAATTTTTAAGAGATGCAGTTTTTTCAGATGCAAGCAACTCTTGGAGTCGTTTAGTGCACTCTTTAAATCTGATTTTATTTTGTGGTGATCTGTGCTGTTACCATTCCCTTTTAGCTCTTCTTTTTTCACGTACGAGACGTTCAATGTCTGTAGAATAAATTTTATTAAACCCAGTCTGCGGATGGGAGTTAGTGGCATGTTCAGCAGCCTGTTTAATATTCTCGCTGAGATTGGCAATGTTAGATTCAATATCATCGGATGTTCTAAGCGTTATGTTTTCCGTACAATGACTACTGAGATATTTTTTGAACCCCAGCCAATTAACACGATTGATCATCTTCACATATGGGTCAGGTAAGTTACTTCTTAATGGACTACAAATTGTAATGATCGTCGGAGAGTGATCGGACGAAAGATCAATAGAAGCTTGAACTTGAATTAAATCCCTAGAGATATTTTTTATGACGCCAAAATCTATAACATCCGGAATTTTTTGTATGTCAGTAGGCTAGTAAGTGGGCTCCCCACTCGAAATGACATCCAAGCCCATTTTTGAAATAGTGTTGAACAATGCTCGACCTCTGGGGGTAATAAGACGCGAACCCCAGAACGTATGCTTAGCATTGTAGTCGCCAGCTGCTACAAAACAAGGTCCAAGAGATTTGTAGAAATCCTCATATTGATTCTCAGTGATTGAAAATCTGGGAGGGGAGTAAATTGATGATATAACAAAATTTGTACAAAAACTTTCAATGCCAATATTTGTTGCTTGTAGGTGTTCTTCACAAATGTTATCAAGAACATAGTGCTTGAGTCTTGACTTTATTAGAATTGCTGATCCACCGCAAGCCCTTCCTCTAGGGTCCTTTGTATCATATATAGTGTAGCCATAAATTTTAAAAAGACTTCTCGAAGTCAAATGAGTCTCAGATACTAACATTACATCAATATTTTTTTCCATGAGGAAGTGCTCAAGTTCATTTTTATGTTGGCGAATGCCGTTTGCGTTCCAGAAACATATTGTTAACGTGTTCATGGCTTATTAATTAATGCTTGAAGCAGAGTATTCTGCATTCGCAGCATTTCTTGCATCATGCTAGTCATATTTGTTGTAAAATTGTTTATAGTTTGCACCAGATTTTCAATAGTAGCTTCAAGGCGATTAAAATTAAAGCTTGCGTCAGTATTTTTTGAATTATTTGGCGAGGAAACATTTTGTGTGGGAATTGAATTTGTCTTAGCAGCATCTGCATACGATACACGGGAAGTAACTGGTTGGCTCATTTGCGCAAAAGTGGCAGAGTAAGCGTTGGCTGATTGAGCTGGAGCTAATTTAGGTTTTTGCACTATAGTCTTCTTTACGAAAGAGTACACAGGACAACCTCTGTAGTTAGCGGTGTGATTACCTCCACAATTACTGCATTTTTTATCACTTTGATCTTTTGGCTTAGTGCAACTAGCAGTGCCGTGTAATTCGCCGCACACAACACAAACAGAGGGTAAATTGCAGTATGTTTTTGTATGGCATTATTCTTGGCAATTATGGCACTGTACAGGACCTGAACGCTTATGTGGCTCTTCAACTGTGGTTTTTCGGTACAAGAGGTATTTCAAATTATAAATTGGATGCGTTTCATTTTTTTTCAATTTTATATCATTAGGCTCAAGTTCAACACGAAATAGGGGTTGAGGAATCTTCTCTCTATTTATTATATTGGACACATTTTTACCTTAAACCCCTGGAGGACGAGTGCATCTTTTATTTCTTCGGGAACAACATAAGAATCTATGCCCTTCAATACGATCTGCATGCCTTTAGCGCTCTTAAGCTGGTATGTGTAGAAGCTTGTTTTATTTTTTTCAAATTCAGCAACCATTTTGCGGAAATCTTTTTCGTCATAAATTTGGACTTTAGTTTCATCGATGTTGCCACGTTTTATTGGAACAACGTGAAATTTATTCTCACCAATGACCGAAATTAATTTTTTAATAAGGGCATTTGAATTTTTTTGTCTCAAATATATTGGTGGCGGCTTGGATATTTTATTCGAGGCTACCTCGGGTTTGTCGTTGTCATCTTGCAAAATTTCGAAGCGGTTTTGGCGATTAGTTGAGGCTGCGCTGTTATCCCTAGAGATTTTTGGAGCAGATGAAATTTTTGAAGAATTCGGGCTTCGCCCACGCTTTACCACGGTTATATATCTGTCCATTCCGACTTGTACCTTGAGTTTCGAGCCGCTGTTATCTGTAGTGATAACTTTGTTAAGTGATGAACACGAGCCTGAAGGGGATGATATTACTGGCTTATATGAAGAAGTACTGGGCAACTGTAATGTTAATGCATCATTACTATTTGGCATTGGACAAAGCGAAGTTGATCGCTGACGAAAAATTGGCTTTGACGTTAAAAAAAGACTTTCATCAGATTTATTATTTATATTTTTTCCATTAAGAGTTTCAGAACTCACAGTAAAATAAGCATTTCTGCCGTTAGAACTCACTTCAATTTTTTTTTGTATTTGAGGCACTCATACAAAGAATTCTCCAAGGGATATTCGTTTGTGTTTTTTTTTTGTTTGCGGTCTTTTTTTGTTTTTGTTATTTATGATTGTTTATTTGTTTAGAGGTACACATATATAGCATTCCTCAATATCACTTTGTTTAATTTTTTTTGTTTGCGGTTTTTTTTTGTTTTTGTTATTTTTACTATGTAAAAATATTAGCAAAGCATAAAGCTTATTTATTAAAGACAGTATGTACCTATTACGAATAATATGTACTACGAATATTTTTTGTTTGTTTAATTTTTTGTAAGAAAAATTCCGCTAATCGACTGTTCGCTATGAAGGTACCACGAGAACTGTGAAATTTATAATGTGTTTTATTTGTATTCATGATCATTGTGGCAATTGAAAATGGCATAGTTACATAAAATAATGGGTTAGAGCGTGATGGGTGTTGAATTGTAGACCTTAAAAAATGCACTATTGTTGCATAACAACGGGTCGCCAGTGTGTACGCAATTTGGTGGAAGTCGTCTAGAAAGAAACATGTTAAATACAGCGCAAGGGCGTCACCCAACCTATTTTCTCAATATGTATATTTACATATTAAAGTCTGCTTAGCCGAAGTACATAAATCAAAAGGATATGCCCAATGTGCTTGTAACGACGAAAATTTCCTTTGAAGCTGGGGTAGTTCAGCGGATTCCAGGGTCGTTAACAGAAATTATAAAATAGTACGAAAGTTTAAATTTTAAGTTATGATTAAATTCGTTTATTTATTAAATATCTCTTAAATTCATTTTTTCCTTTACGTTATAATTAAATTCATTTATTTAATTTGAACTTCTTTCATTCATAAAAGAAAAGATTTTTATGGCCTGTCTCTATTTAATATACTACATTAAATAGATCGGCGACAATATTCTAAATAACAAGCCAAAACAAAATGGTTATATTTAATATACTGCCTATATACGAAATATAACCAGTATAATATAAAACAAGTGATTCGTTTATCAAACCCAATCAATTGTTTTGATTTTCTAGAAGTAGTTGTCTAATAAACAGCTTACTTACCCGACAGTCTAAAACCACAAAACATACAGAAGTGTCACGGGACGGAAGATACGGGTATTTTTCAGTTTGTCTCGTTTTCCCTCAAATTTTGTCGTCGGTTTTGTTTTGCTACGTCTTTCTAGTGCAATACTTTTTTATTAGCTGTGTTAACTGGTAAGTAGAAATACACTAGAGTATCAAATACACTATGGTTTTCTCTTTCTTCCATGAATTTTAACAAAAACCTGATTGGAGCTTTTTTTACCTGTCACTTTCTTCACTTCTGTGTATTCTGTGCTAAAACCAACTGTCCTCTATTGGAATGTCGTTCGGCTTTTTATAGAACACAGAACGATCACACAGACACACACATACATAGACGGGCACACAGTTGTATTATAGTACCCTTTTGCTACAACTTTGTGTAGGTTCACATACAGAGGGCACTATAACAATTTTGAATTAACGGACAATACACAAATTAACGGAACACAAAATATATTTATTCATTTATGAATTCAGTGTGAATACAAAAAATAAACTGAGAGTAAGAGTGACAATTCATAAGGGTTAGAATTAAACTTTACAACGCATGGCGTGTGGGCTAAAACGAGATGTCGCGACCTTAGTCCTCACAAGCTGGTGCCTTATTTGTGGATTTTCCAATTGAGTAAATCAATTAGGACTATTTGTCTACAAAATGTCATCTTTCTACAGTATAATATTACGTAAAATTTTTATGGGTTGGCCCCACCGACTTTTACATCTGTTAGTGCTTATGGTTCATGTTAAGTTTCCTAGGAAAACGCTAATGAGAAATACATGAGTAATAGACTAAAAACTGCTAAGCCAAAGTACGTGAAAGAAAAAGCTAAGATTTATGGGTGTAGTCAAGGCCACTTTTCAAAACGAAATTTTTACTTTGGACAATTGCAATGTGTATGAAAATGTTCAATAAAATTCAACTTAATTTTGAGTTTACAGTACTTGTTTCCACCCCCTGATTGAAACTTCTGTTTTCTTACATTTTTCTTAGTGATCTCTGATCTAGATTTATTCGTGTATCAAATTTCAGCTCTCTACTACGAATTTGAGTTGTAACGGAGAAAACTTCTTGGTTTTAAGATTATCCCATTGGCTTACTCATCTACACTTGTCAGCTTTGGCAACTTTGAAATTTCAAAACGCACCAAAATGGAGAAAAAATCGCGCCATTTACAAAAAAAAACGCACCAAGATTTCTTGAGTTTAAAATGTTTATTTAATTGATTTTGCATAAAAAGTATAATATTATTTTTTTTTTGTATTAAAAATTTAACACTAAAACAAGTTTTTACAGTTCAAATTTAAAACCTAAAAAAAAACTAAACAAATTTGTTTGATAATATTTTTTTTAAACCCCCGACTAAAAAAAGGGGTGTTATAAGTTTGTAGTGTGTGTCTGTGTGTCTGTCTGTGTCCACGTACAGGCCAAACGGCTGGACCGATTTTCATTTAGTTTTTTCTGTTTGAAAGATGACTTGATCGAGAGGGCTCTTAGCTATGTTTGAAAAAAATCGGTCCAGCCGTTTAGAAGATATAACATCTTTTCTGAAAAAAGTCGGGGGTTTTTAAAATTTTTAATTTTTGTTATTTAATTTCATAAATTCTGTACAAAAATTTTTAAAGATATCAACGATTAATAAATAGTAAGCATTCAAAACTAATAAAAGTTCAATATATATCATTTTATTCAAATATTTTTAAATTTTTTTATCAGAAGTTTAATGTATCCATATTAAAAATATCGCAATTAAAAGAAATATCCTTTTACAATACTACATGTACTGAACGAATTCGTACATACATGGTATACATGTGCCCATAATTATGAAAGTAATCTAAAGCCTACAGTACACGGCATGTAAAAAGCCACATGCGTATGTGGCAGCATGTTCGTTGCATTTTTTTTAAATACTAGTAATGGCTACATGCCGTAACATTTTTATAGTATTTTTGTTCCAAAATACATATGTGGTACATGTAGCCGAATAAAAGACATTTTCTGGGGCAGCTCATCTATAAGCATGTTAATATCTGCATGTACATATGCTGCTTGTACACGGCATGTAGCAAATGTAGCATCATGATGAGGTCAAAATTACGTCAGAACAACATGCTCATGTGGCATTTTACATGCGGCGTACTGTAGGCTTAAGTCATACGCATTTTTGATTCGATATAGTAAAATAAATTTATATTAATCGAGACTAGTATAACTCTAAATTCAACTATTGCATAAAATCCAAAAATATATTTGGATTTGTTCAAATGTAATGTACTAAATATCTCGACCAAAGAAATATATGAGAACAAAAATTAATTATTTTAAATAAATAAAGCCAATAGTTTCATCATTATTGTTATCATCGGGCCATACAACAGATTTTATTTCAAATTGTGATATTTTGTAAACATCATTAGTATTAATATGGTAATTAACATTATCAGCAAGCTGATAAGTTTCAGAACAAGAATTTTCCGGTTTTAGCCCATTGTTGTGTCAAATTTGCGTTGGTGCCACCAAAAATTAAAAAACGCACCGAAATTTAAAAAAAAGCGCACCACGAACCAACTAATGAATTTTTCGCACAAAAAATTTCAAAAAGCACCCAAAATGGCGCGAAACGCACCAAGTTGACAACGCTGTTACTTGTGTATAAAAGCTCTCTAGCGCGAAGTATACCTTTAAATTTTATGAATATTACCTCTCCCACTATTTTAAACTCACAATTATACTTCGTGCTAATTTTCTTCTAAAGTATGCTAGACCGAAGTTGATTAAACACAAGGCTAAAATTTTATGGTGATAGTTTAAGTTATTGTATACGTGCAACGTATATGCAAGGTTTCACTAAAATGGCTTAAGTTAAAAGCTGTATATTAACAATCTTATTTATATAACTTATTAAGGCCTTATAAAGGGGTTTTAAGACAATTTTCATGCGCCTAGATAGAATTGGTACTATATTGCAAATGTAACATTACCAAAAACTAATTCGACAATATTCCTGCAATATTACAGATTACCTGCAACTTATGGCGATTTATTTTCTGAAAAAAACTATATATTACACTATACATGCGTACCATTTTTAAATGTTACCTAGAATCACTCAAAGTGCTACATATTCTGTTACTACAATCGAACAAAATTAGTTGTTTTTATTTACAACGGTTACATTTTATTATTAATGTACTGTAATGTAGCGGTTTTTAAGGCTATATCAGAGGTTTTGCGCATTATGATTTTATGATTTTAAGCGCACATTGACAACACTAATTAGGTCTAAAAAAATGACAGCAGCCACAATATGTAAATAAATATTTATTTATATTAATTTTTATAATAATAATTTTTATATTTTGTATTTAAGAAACTTTCTCTCGAAATTATACACATGACATGCAAAATAAAACCTTCGTTACCACCCACTGCCCTTACTTGTCTTACTTATGATACACACAGTATGTCTCTCTCTATATTTTACCAAAATCGAGTTAAAACTCAGAAATTGTCCCCTTACTTCCTCCTGGTCCTATTTTAGAAAATGTCTATGGTTGTGACTTTTTAGGCGCAGAACTATCTATTATCAGAATTTCATTAAAATCGGTTTGAACATTTCGGAGCAGAAATTGTTTCTGCTGTTCCTGTTTCTACTTAAAAAAAGGAAGTAATTCCCCTAAACCTTCAGGAGTTGCACAGACTAAGTGTACTAAATTTCATCACAATCGGATAAGCGGTTTAAAGAACATATAAACAAACAATCATTAAATATATATAAGATAAGGAACTTTGAGTTTATTTATATACATACGTATACACATATGTATCTATATGTAAATATGTGTATATGCTTATATATATAAATTTGTATGTGAAACTTACTTCGTCGTGTAATACTTATGTGGCGTGAATTATAGTCTTTTAATCTTTTAAGATGTTAAGATGTACCTATTCTTTATTACTTGAAAGTTGTTGGTGTTAAATTAAAAATGATCAAATAAAACTTAAAAAAGCTGGATTTTCAATTCAAGCGCTTACATGAAAGAAAAAGATAAGATTTATGGGTGTAGTCAAGGCCACTTTTCAAAACGAAATTTTTACTTTGGGCAAGTGCAATGTGTATGAAAATTTTCAATAATATTCAACTTAATTTTGAGTTTACATTACTTGTTCCCACCCCGTGATTGAAACTTCTGGTTTCTTACATTTTTCTTAGTGATCTCTGATCTGGATTTATTCGTGTATCAAATCTCAGCTCTCTAGTACGAATTGGAGTTTTAACGGATAAAACTTCTTGGTTTTAAGATTTTCCCATTGCTTACTATGGGCATCTAAAGTTCAAATTCAAAAGGATTTATCTCTAAAACGAAAAAGAGTAATAAAAAATAAGCGACAAAATATTTCCTTAGCTAATAAAAAACTTAAGGTCAAAAATTAAAAGGACTGAAAAATGGGTGATTAACTAGTACTAAAAATACATAATTATATATATTTGCAGTTCTCGTTGAACCTTCATAGTGAAGAGACATTAAAGCGGATCTTTTTTACATACATACAAACGAAACAAATATAAAAAACAACAAAATCAAAAATCATACAAAAAATATTCGTAATACATATTCACCTTGATAAATAAGCTTATTGGCTTTACTAATATTTTTTACATATCAAGAAATAGCAAAAACAAAAAAAAAACCGTAAACACAAACAAAGTTCCCTTGAGGAATAATACTCTGTATGAGTACCTCAAAGGAAAAAAAATTTTGAAGTGAGTTCTAACGGCAGAAATGCTTATTTTACTGTGAGTTCTGAAACTCTTAATGAAAAAAATATAAATAATAAATCTGATGAAAATCTTTTTTTAACGGCAAAGCCAATTTTTCGTCAGCGATCAACTTCGCTTTGTCCAATGCCAACTAGTGAATCGTTAATATTACCATTGCCTAGTACTTCTTCATTTAAGTCTGCGATATCATCCGCATCGGACTCGCCTTCATCACTAAACCAAGTTATCACTACAGATAACAGTAGCTCAAAACCCAAGGTACAAGTGGGAATGGACAGATATATAACAGTGGTAAAGCGTGGGCGAAGCCCAAATTCTTCAAAAATTTCATCTGCTCCAAAGATGTCTAGGGATAACAGCGCATCATCTACCAATCGTCAAAATCGTTTTTCATTATTGCAAGACACCGACGACAAGCCCTCTACATCATCGCAAAAGTCTTTTAAGCCACCACCTATTTATCTGAGAGAAAAAAATTCTAACGCGCTTATAAAAAAACTACTGTCGACCATTGGTGAAAATACTTTTCACATCATTCCAATTAAACGAGGTAATATTGATGAAACTAAAATCCAAATATATAATGAAAAAGATTTCCGAAAAATTGTTAGTGAATTCGAAAAAAATAAAACAAATTTTTACACATACCAACTTAAGAGTGCTAAAGGCCTACAGATAGTATTAAAGGGCATAGATTCATATGTTGAACCCGAAGAAGTAAAATGTGCACTTGTCGACCAAGGATTCAAGGTAAAAAATGTTACCAACATATTTAATAGAGAAAAGGTCCCCAACCCCTATTTCGGGTTGAACTGGAGCCGAATGACATACAATTGAAAAAAAATGAAGCCCATCCAGTTTATAACGTAAAGTATCTCTTACATCGAAAAATCACAGTTGAAGAGCCACGTAAGCGTTCAGGTCCCGTACAGTGCCATAATTGCCAAGAATATGGCCATACCAAAACTTACTGCAGGTTACCTACAGTGTGTGTTATCTGCGGTGAATTGCATGGTACTGCTAGCTGCACTAAGCTAAAAGATCAAGCAGAAAAAAAAATGTAGTAATTGTGGAGGTAATCACACAGCTAACTCTAGAGGGTGCCCTGTATTTTCTTTCGTTAAACAGGCTATGGGTCAAAAACCCAAGCTAACTCCAGCTCTACAAGTAAACGCGAACTCCGACACTTTTGCTCAAATCAGCCAACCAGTTACTTCACGTGTATCGTATGCTGATGCTGCTAAGACTAGTTCAATTCCCACGCAAAATGTTCCACCGCCAAATAATTCAACGAATTCAAACTCAAGCTTTAACTTTAGTCGCCTTGAAGCTACTATTGAGAATCTGGTGCTAACTATAAACAACTTTACTACAAATATGACAAGTATGATGCAAGAAATGCTGCGAATGCAGAATACACTGCTTCAAGCATTAGTTAATAAACCATGAACATGTTAAAAATATGTTTCTGGAACGCAAACGGCATTCGCCAACATAAAAATGAACTTGAGCACTTCCTCATGGAAAAAAACATTGATATAATGTTGGTTTCTGAGACTCATTTGACCTCAAGAAGCTTATTTAAAATAAATGGTTACACTTTATATGATACAAAGGACCCGAGAGAGAGAGCATGTGGTGGATCAGCAATTCTGATTAAGTCAAGACTCAAGCACTATGTCCTTGACAACGTTAGTGAAGAATATTTGCAAGCAACGAATATTTTCGTAGAAAATTTTTGTGCGAATTTCGTGATATCATCAATTTACTCACCTCCCAGATTTTCAGTTAGCGAAGATCAGTATGAGAAGTTCTACAAATCGCTTGGATCTTGTTTCGTGGCAGCTGGTGACTACAATGCAAAACATACGTACTGGGGATTGCGTCTTGTTACACCTAGAGGTCGAGCCTTGTTCAATACAATTTCAAAAATGGGCTTAGATGTCATTTCGAGTGGGGAGCCTACTTACTGGCCTACTGACGTAAGAAAAATTCCAGATGTTATAGATTTTGCCGTCACGAAAAATATTCATAGGGACTTAATTCATGTAGAGGCCTCTCTAGATCTGTCCTCCGATCACTCTCCAACAATAGTTACAATTTTCAACCCACTAAGGAGTGATTTAACTAACTCATATGTGAAGATGATTAATGGAATCAACTGGCTGGTATTCAAAAAATATCTTAGTAGTCACTGCGTAGAAAACATTCAGCTTAGATCATGCGATGATATTGAATTTAATATTGCCAATCTTAACGAAAATATTAAACAGGCTGCTGAACACGCCACTACCTCCTATCCGCAGACCGGCTTTAACAGAATTTATTCTACGGAAATTGAACGTCTTGTATGTGAAAAAAGGAGAGCTAGAAGAGAATGGCAACAACACAGATCACCCCTAAATAAAATCAGACTTAAAGAATGTACTAAACGACTCAAAGAGCTGCTATCGTCGGAAAAAACTGCACTACTGGAAAAGTATTTAGAAGGTCTTGATGTAACGTCCGCATCTAATTACTCTTTATGGCGCGCTACTAGAAATCTTAAACGACCCGTTGATCTTAAATCACCATTGCGTACTGCGACCGGAGGCTGGGCAAGAAGTGATAGTGAGAAAGGTAACTTATTTTCTGAGCATTTAAAATCTGTATTCACTCCCAATTCATGTACGGGTGCTGCTGATTTACCGAGTGTAGTTTCTCTACCCCCTCGTCCCTTAAGGTTTAAGATGCGTGAAGTACAAAAAGTAATTGCTGAACTCAACCCGAAGAAAGCTCCAGGTATTGATGGCATTAGTAACAAAATGCTCATGAACTTGCCTCATATTGCAATAAGAATCCTGCTATTTATTTTTAATGCTATTTTAAGAATGCAGTATTTTCCACATAACTGGAAGCTTGCCAAGATCAAAATGATTCCAAAGGCGGGCAAAGATCTTACCAAGACTGATTCATATAGGCCTATAAGCTTACTATCTACAATCTCAAAGCTTTTTGAAAAGCTGCTCATGACTAAATTGTCAAAAATTTTAACTGATAATGGGTGCATCCCGGACCATCAATTTGGCTTTAGAAGTCAGCACAGCACGATTGAACAAACGCATAGACTGGTCCAAGTTGTAAGAAGAACATTTGAAGAAAAGAAGTATTGTTCCGCTCTCTTTATTGATGTTTCTCAGGCGTTTGATAAAGTATGGCACGAAGGCCTAGTTTTAAAATTGAAGACATATCTGCCAATAAACATTCAAAAGCTTTTGGAAAGTTATATTATTGATAGGAAGTTCACTGTTATGGAAGGAGAGTTCACGAGTGTGCCCGAATCTATATCTTCTGGTGTGCCCCAGGGTAGTATCCTGGGTCCTGTCTTGTATTTAATATATACTTGTGATATGCCTGTGAGCAATAATATCCATATTTCTACTTTTGCCGATGATACAGCCTGTATGAGTGTGCACGAAAACCCTTATGAGGCATCCCGCAATCTCCAGGAACATATCACTCAGCTGGAAATATGGTTGAACTTATGGAGGATTAAAGTCAATGAACAAAAGTGTGTCCATATAACGTTCACCCTAAGAAGAGATACTTGCTCCCTTATTCGAATCAACAATCAAAATATTCCTCAACATTCCCAAGTGAAATACCTTGGTATACACCTTGATCGAAGACTTACATGGAAACATCATATTGACTCTAAGTTAACTCAGATAAAACTTAAGTTAACTCAAATATATTGGTTGATTGGCAGAAACTCAACACTCAGCTTAGACTGCAAACTTTTACTATACAAGTCGCTTTTGAAGCCAATATGGTGCTACGGAATTCAGTTATGGGGCACTGCTTCAGCTTCCAATGTCGAGAGAATCCAACGAAGGCAAAACAAAATTTTACGGTTAATAACATCGGCTCCATGGTATATCCAAAATTCTATTATACATCGTGATTTAAATATGCCACTAGTGACTGAAGAAATTGTAAAATACGCAGGCAAATATTTAACAAAACTCGAATCACATCCTAATCCGCTTGCTCGTAATATTTTGAACTTTACTGGACACATCCGATTAAAAAAGAGGGACACACAGGCTCTTATACCTAACACTCCAGATGGGACTACTTGAAAATACTTTCCCCCCCCCCCCTTTTTTTATTGTTACTACTAATGTATTATTTATAACTACCACTAAGTTTATGTCCGACACTGGTCGGGCCTAATAATTTTTTTTTTTATAGATTTAAGATTTGAATACTTATTGTTAGTTCATATATGAAGATCCAATAAATAAATACATGCATTACAAAAAAAAAAAAAAATATATATATGTTTAAAAAAGTGAGATATAAAAAAATATCAAACCGGTATGTTAAAAATATATTAAAATAATTCGATTTTCCAGTTCGACAATTGTAGCATATTCATTCCTTATATAATCTGTTATAGAATAGACGATAGTATAAACTAGATAAATTGTCTACAAAACTATTTATTTTTTAGTAATGTTCGATTTATTTTTAATGATAAGCCTTTTTGAATTTTAACGTTAGGTGTCCATATTATTTCGTAGCTGTACGTATTAAAATTAAACAACGAAAAAAATCGTACTAAAAAGACACAAACAAAAAACGATTTGATTTGTCTGTACGTTGGTGTAAAAATGATAAGAAATTAATAAAAGTGTGTACATTGATAAGACGTAGCTGTTACGCAACCGTTGAGTATTTGTGTTAGAAACGCATAGTTGAGTAATTCCGCTCCACTCAACAGTTGAGCAATTTTCCATCATAACATTTCGCTACCCATAGTCAAAATGTGCTCAGCCTGAACAGCTGATCGCATAGAGTTATACCGTTTATATGCTTTGTTAGATGGCAGGAGCAAATATTTGTTAAATTTTACATTACAAATTCGATAAAGTAACGAAAAAAAATATAAGATTAAATTATATCCATCAAGAAGTTTGTAAGACGTAACTATTGGGGCCAACGGTTGCCAAAAGTTTCATAACTGTTGAGCTCAACAGCCCAATTTAATTTTTCCTGCCACATATATTTTATATTTGCGCTTGCAGATTTTGATAATTCCAAACCTTTAGGTATTTGAAGAAATCTTTGAAAATCTTTCCTAGATTCCTCTAAAATAGTTCTTATTAATATTTCCGCTCTAATAAGATCGAAAGACATTCGATTTCTTTCTTTTTTGTAAAAATTGCTCAAAATACTAAAAACTCTTTCACAAAATGAGTTACCAACTTGTATTGCTTCAATTTTCATTAAAAACAAAAACATAAATGTGAAAAAAGGCCAAGTTCCTATCAAAAATTTCGGCCATCAAAAGCAGTGAGATATAAATTTTGACCAAGTTCTTGTTTGGAACAACACCTTTCACTGACATATGCTATGCGTTATATACACTTGTAATCGTAAGGGTGTCATATAATTTTTACATAATCTGCTTACTTGTAATGGATTAGAGCTTGATGGGTATTGGATTGTACACCTTAAAAATGTACTATTGTGTCATTACAAATGGTCGCCGATGTGTACACAATTTGGTAAGAGTAGTCTGAAAATAAATATGTAAAATACAGCGCAAATTTTACTGGGCGTGACCCCGCCTATTTTCTCAATATATTTACATATTAAAGTCTCTTTAGCTGAAGTAAATAACTCACAAGGATATGAACAATGTGCATGCAAAGTTTTAATAGGGTAGCTGGTGTTTTAATTTTTGGATTTTCCGATTGAGTAAATCAATTAGGACTATTTGTCTACAAAATGTCAGCTCTCTACAGTATAATATTACGTAAAATTTTTATGGGCCTGGCCCCGCCGAATTTTATATCTTCTAGTATGAAAAAGCTAATGGGAAATACACGAGTAATTGACTAAAAAATGCTAAGCCGAAGTACATGAAAGAAAAAGCTAAGATTTATGGGGTAAGTCTCACGACCGCTTTTCAAAACGGGAAATTTTTACTTTGGATAAGTGCAATGTATGAGAAGTTTCAATAAAATTTAACTTAATTTTGAGTTTACAGTGCTTGTTCGCATCCCCTCATTGAAACTACTGGTTTCTTAGATTTTTCTTAGTGATCTCTGATCTAGAATAATTTGTGTACCAAATTTCAGCTCTCTAGTGGAAATTGGAGTTTTAGAGGACAACAAAAAAAAGCTGTATATTAACAGCCTTATTTATATAACTTATTAAGGCTTTATAGAGGGGTTTTAAGGCAAATTTTCATAAAAATATTTTCTTAAAAAGCCTTAGTAAGTTTTATAAATAAGGCTGTAAGTTTTCAGGTTCAAACAATAGTAGAGTGGCCCCGCCCATTCTAGTAAAATTTTTTGGTTTTTCAGATTTTTCTAGTTGGTCTCTCACCTAGACCTACTTGTGTATCAAATTTCAGCTCATAAGCGCAACTTTTAATTTTTAATATTTATGGACGTAACCCTGCCCACTTTTCCAAACTCAAGATTTTTTTCGGCAAGTGTTTATTATTCGTGTCGAGTTTCGGAGCGAACTGATTATAATACATACAGAAATAGTATATCTAAATATGCTGAGCCGTAGTAAACGAATATGAGGTTGAAATTGTATGGGAGTGTCAACGCCAACTTTTTTATTGAAAAATTGTTAGGCTTGCATTATCGCATTATGTATGCCGAATTTTAATAAAATAGCTTCCAATAAACGCCTTAGATTTGCTTTTTTAGTTCTAGCCTTTATGGGCGTAGCCCCGCCGTCCTCGCCAAAATTTTCGGATTTTAAAATTTTTTTAGTTTATTGTTCACCCAGACCTAGCTCTGTAGCAAATTTCAGCTCACTAGCTTACATTTTAATTTTTATGGGCGTAGCCTCGCCCCCTTGGTTGAAATTTTCGCGTTTTCAGATCTTTCTGGTTCATTGCTCACCTAGATCTACTCGTGTACCAAATCTTAGCTCTCTACCGATAGCGGAAGTGCTTCCTCAATTTGATGAGTGATCAGTGAGTCAGTGACTCACTTGCACTTTTTTCACCTCCATATCTCCAAAACCTTTCATGGTAAAACTTTGAAACTTTGCATGTGCGGTTACATGAATTTATTATTTAAATTTCATAATTTTCTGGTAGCGGGCAACAGAGTTATGAGGGGGGTAAAAACAGCACTACAACAGCATGCACGCACAATCAAGCGATTGGGCATTCATGCTCGAACCACACAACATACCAGCAAGCTGGTACAATATTCATTTCATAAAAAATTGCGGGAAGGGTGGTTATGTATAGTGACACAGTTTTTGTTGCAATTATTATTGGTATGTTGTTAAAATTAGCAGCTATGTATAACTAAAGTACTAAAATTCTGTTTTCCATTGAAACAAATTATGTTTGAACAAATTATATTTCTGATACTGATCTTTGGTAACTGAAAATCTGGGAGGTGAGTAAATTGATGATATCACGAAATTCGCACAAAAATTTTCTACGAAAATATTCGTTGCTTGCAAATATTCTTCATTAACGTTGTCAAGGACATAGTGCTCGAGTGTTGACTTAATCAGAATTGCTGATCCACCGCATGCTCTCCCTTTCGGGTCCTTTGTATCATATAAAGTGTAACTATTTATTTTAAATAAGCTTCTTGAAACCAACATTATATCAATATTTTTTTCCATGAGGAAGTGCTCAAGTTCATTTTTATGTTGGGCGAATGCCGTTTGCGTTCCAGAAACATATTTTTAACGTGTTCATGATTTATTAATTAATGCTTGAAGCAGTGTATTCTGCATTCGCAGCATTTCTTGCATCATACTTGTCATATTTGTAGTAAAGTTGTTTATAGTTAGCACCAGATTCTCAATAGTAGCTTCAAGGCGACTAAGGTTAAAGCTTGAGTTTGAATTCGTTGAATTATTTGGCGGTGGAACATTTTGCGTGGGAATTGAACTAGTCTTAGCAGCATCAGCATACGATACACGTGAAGTAACTGGTTGGCTCATTTCAGCAAAAGTGGCGGAGTTCGCGTTTACTGGTTGAGCTGGAGTTAATTTGGGTTTTTGACCCATAGCCTGTTTAACAAAAGAATATACAGGGCACCCTCTATAGTTAGCTGTGTGATTACCTCCACAATTACTACATTTTTTTCTGCTTGGTATTTTCGCTTAGTGCAACTTGCAGTACCATGCAATTCACCGCAGATAACACACACTGTAGGTCACTTCCAGTAAGTTTTCGTGTGGCCATATTCTTGGCAATTATGGCACTGTACGGGACCTGAACGCTTACGTGGCTCTTCAACTGTGATTTTTCGATGTAAGAGATACTTTACGTTATAAATTGGATGGTTTTAATTTTTTTTTCAATTGTATGTCATTCGGCTCTAGTTCAACCCGAAATAGGGGTTGGGGGAACTTTTTTTTTGGTAACATTTTTTACCTTAAATCCTTGGTCGACAAGTGCACATTTTACTTCTTCGGGTTCAACATATGAATCTATGCCCTTTAATACTATCTGTAGGCCTTTAGCTCTCTTAAGTTGGTATGTGTAAAAATTTGTTTTATTTTTTTCGAATCCACTAACGATTTTTCGGAAATCTTTTTTATTATATATTTGGATTTTAGTTTCATCAATATTACCTCGTTCAATTGGAATGATGTGAAAAGTATTTTCACCAATGGTCGACAGTAGTTTTTTTTATAAGCGCGTTAGAATTTTTTTCTCTCAGATAAATAGGTGGTGGCTTAAAAGTCTTTTGCGATGATGTAGAGGGCTTGTCGTTGGTGTCTTGCAATAATGAAAAACGATTTTGACGATTGGTAGATGATGCGCTGTTATCCCTAGACATCTTTGGAGCACGCTTCGCCCACGCTTTACCACGGTTATATATCTTGTCCATTCCCACTTGTACCTTGGGTTTTGAACTACTGTTATCTGTAGTGATAACTTGGTATAGTGATGAACGCGATCCCGATGCGGATGATATCGCAGACTTAAAAGAAGAAGTACTAGGCAATGGTAATGTTAACGATTCACCAGTTGGCATTGGACAAAGCGAAGTTGATCGATGACGAAAAAGTGGCTTTTCCGTTAGAAAAAGGCTATCATTTGATTTTTTATTTTTATTGCTTCATTAAGAGTTTCAGAACTCACAGTAAAATAGGCATTTCTGCCGTTAGAACTCACTTCCAAATTTTTTTCCTTTGAGGTACTCATACAGAGTATTCCTCAAGGGTACTTTGTTTGTGTTTAAGGTTTTTTTGTTTTTGTTATTTCTTGCTATGTAAAAGTAAAGCCAATAAGCTTATTTATCAAGGTGAATATGTATTACGAATATTTTCTGTTGGTTTTTAGTTGGTTTTTATATTTGTTTCGTATGTATGTATGTAAAAAAAATCCCTTTTAACGTCTCTTCACTATGAAGGTTCATCGAGAACTTAATTTGTAACTGTACAAATTCACACTCGTATTTAGATTTATGCTTACTTAACCATTTTAGCTCTATAAAGTCCTTTGAGCCTTCAATACCCAAACTTCTTATTAATTCCTTATCAACAATTGTGGCATTTGTTCCATCATCTATGAAGGCATAAGTTGTAATTTTGTTATTATTTGCATATAAATTAATTGGGATAAATTGAAATAAAACATTATCGCACAATGTTTCTAGATGATAGCTTTGAAGGCTACTACTGAAAGAATTATTCAAAGAATCTCCATGAATTAAGTGGTGATGCTTTTTGCCGCATGTGATGCACGTTTGCTTTGAAAAACATTTAGCTACTTAATGTCCATTTTTTAAGCAACAAAAGCAAAGTTTTAAAGTTTTTATTTGATTAATCTGGCATGCGATGGAAAAAAAGCGCAATCTTCTAGTGAATATTTCTACTTTGACGCAAGCCTTAATTTGTTCAAAATTCTCTCTCAATATACTTGCTACCTTGCGTACAGAGCACTGAAATCTACAACTGTTGGTGGACTATGTAATGACAAACATTTTTCAGCCCATTGTATTTGTCGAGAGCTAGGCAGTTTACTAAGGAGTTCGCTTATAAGGGAATGGTTTGATATATCATTATTAGCATTGATACTTTTAAAAAATGTTGACATATTTATCACTTTGTTCGCAAAATCTATGAGGCCGGATAAATCATTTTCTGGAATTGGCAAGACATACCGAACTTTCTGAATTTGACTCCTTATAAGCTGTTCCGGACGACCAAAGGTTTCTCTCAAAATTACAAATCTTGAACATTTATACTGCAAGGCTTCTAAAGTCTTCTAAAGTGACCTTTTAAAGATTCCCGAAGTCGTAATATATTTTTTAAATTGGAATATCCGAACTCTCTCGTTGTACTTTGAAAATCTTCGATTAGAATAAACTATTGCTGGTTGTTCTAAATCAACTAATTGTTCTTTATTCTGAAAGATAGGATTATTTAAAAGTGGTTCATAATTGTTTTCGTTATCGTTTTCAACTGAGCTAGATGATACTTTTTTATTTTGTAATGCAAACATCTTTTGCATTTCCAACATTTGATGTTGAAACTCTTTTTACATACTCTCAAATTTTTTATCAATTTCTTGTGAAAAATTAAATAATATTCTTGATTGCTGATCAATATTGACTACATTTTCTAAAGAAGATACGGCTATAGATGATAATTCGAAGTGTTCTGTTTGCACTTCCTGGGAAGTTTCATTTAGCGACGCGTCTTCTTGCACTATACTAGCCGTCTCCTCCAATGGAACTGTCTTAGTCCCTTTTGCCTTTATTTGGTGTACGGTTGGTTGGCATTACATCAGCTTTTTCATAAAAATTTCACAGAACGGAAACTCAAAAAATATTTTAATAAAAAATTGTTGCCGTCGTTAAGTGACATAAAAACTCTGGCAGATTTTCTAAATTTGCAGCGTTTTTATTCTATATAAAAAATATTTGTTGTTTTTTTAACAATTAAAGAAAATATTACAGTAAATAGGTACTTACAAAATATTTTCTTTCGAATGACAACTAAATTGAAATTATAAATTATTGACAAAAGAAAATAAAACTATATGTAATTAATATTTAAAAAACAAAGGCTAAACAATAATCATTATACGTAGAAAGTAATTATTTAAAAAGTACTAATTACTAACACATAGAGATCCTCTCTGCAACTTTTACATCATGATCCTGCCTTCTACCTTTACATGGCAATCTTACAATAACGATAATGGGATCGTCCAAACATGATCCTAAAATCCTTAGACCATTGAGACTACAATCTTGCGGCCTAAAAAGAACCTTATGACAAAAAATTAAAAGCTGCAATGGACTTTTGATAAACAATGAAATAATATCCTGCAACTACGATCCTGAGACCATTTACATAACGATCCTTCAACTAGGATCCTGATACTATTGCAACTACGATCCTGAGACCACTGCAATCATGATTCTGAGACCATTGAGATCACGATGATGCAACTAAGAGCTATAACAGACTGATAAGAAGTAGAAGAATCAACTTTTATCCCGGCCCTAAAACTCTTACATACATAATCAAGAAGAATTCACCTGTAACCTGTAATTATAAATAATTGTTAAAAAAGATTTATGAAATGTCTTTAACAAGTACAAAATGCCTACAAAAAGTTTGCAATACCTCTTCAACACAAAGCAACAACAAGTCAAATACAAAAGCTTTGCAATATCATTGCAACACAAAGCAATAAATTGTCTTCAATAAATACAGAATTTCGCATTCGAAATAAGTTTTTAAAGTTACCAACAAAGGGCTAGTTTTTACTAGTTAAACTTAGTTTACTAGTTAGTTAAACTACGTTTGAATTAACCTAGAAAAAAATTTAAACGGAAATTAACCGCCGATGCTGTTTTTCAGTGATGGATTAGCAGTTACCAATTTAGCTAGAAATGTCATACTTTGTTTTCAATCTAGATATGACATTGTTGAAAATATTTTGTGTAAATAGGGCAACACTTAAAAAGCGATATGACAATTCTTTAAATTTATTTTAATAAAACTTCAATATGTGTTGTCTGAGATTTTCACGAATTTAAAAATAAGAAATATGTGACTTGAAAATAGTGACGCTCCAAAAATAAAGTGCAAAAGAACATAAAATTCTAAATCCAAAGAAATATTTAAATTGCAATTCATTACACACATAAAAATAATTTGGACGTGTTCTTACCTCCCTTAGTCCTCGTCCAGACTAGCAATTATTGTTGCTGCAATTTCTTAAAATTCTGCTTTGAAATTGCATTACTGTCCATATTATGAATTTTAATTTTGCAATTATTGATTAAAAAAATTCGATTGCACCACAAATTTCCCTGAAAGATTCACAATTCTATTTAATTTTTTTTTTAATTTTTTTGTTTTTCATACAACTGAAGAAATAAAATTATAAAAATCGTCAAATATAACAACTTCAAATTAATAAGTACGTATTTCAAATCAAAACAGAATTGCCGAGCACATGGAACTGTGCACTCCTCCCCAATCTTCTCACCACTCTCACCAATAAACTCAAGAATTGCTGCAACAAAAATTTCAAGTGTGGGCACGGACTTATTTTTTTCACAGTTGTCCTATCCAAGTTATAGGTTTCACAATCACTAAAATCTTCATCGCCATAAGCAGAGCTGCAAGATAAAAATATCGAAAAATTGTTGAAAACCTGATAAACTATAAAATAATCATCCTTTTATACTCGAAAAATCGTCAGAAAAATCGGTCAAATCAAAATGATTTTTTTAATAAGAAATAATTTTTAGTCAGGCTTAAGTTCAGTAATTTCAATTCTTTTATTGAATGAAATATTTTTATTAATTAATGTTAGAAACTCAAAAATTAAATTAGACTTTTAAGAGTAATATAACTTCGTGTTAACCTAAATAAAAAAATGAATAAAATGGAAAAACAAGGAAAATAAATAATGATACTTACATATGTATTTACCAAAGGTAAATCAATAATTGTACACAACAATCATTTCTCACAATCCGTTTCATTAGAATTTACGTTAAATAGCTGATGTCAATAACAATCTCTACCAAAGTAGATAGACTAGGGTGCTGATGAAGTGCATTGCTGCATAGAAAAATATCGGTATTTCCCCCAGCTAAAAGTCTAATTTAATTTTTCTTCCCTTCTTTAGAAACTCACATTAATTAATAAAAATATTTCGTACAATAAAAGAATTGAAATTACCGAACTTAAGCCTGACTAAAAATTATTTCTGATTAAAAATTCACTATAGTTCAATTAAAATCTCAAAATGATTTTTTTTAACGTTTATTGGGAAATAGAAACCATTGTCCGGTTTTAACTCCTCATAGCTTTGTTCCCCTTAGTGGTAAAATTATGAATTTGATGGCCAAAATTTTTGATAGGAGCTTGGCTTTTTTCACATTTATATGCTTTGAGAATATCAGCTTACACAGAGTGTAAAGAGTGGGCAAAATTACATCAAAATCTTTTGGTAGATAAGTAATACATCAATTGTAATAGTCGATTTTTCATAAAAAACAGCAAAATTTTAACTTTTAAAAAAACATCAATTTTAAGGGAAAAAATCGTCAAATCGTCACTTTGCTATTTTCGGCACCAAAAATCGTCAAAATGACGATAAATCGTAAAATCTGGCAGCCGTGGTTTCAAAAAACGTAATCTAGTTTGGAATCAATAATTTTTAGTGGAAGCTCTTCCCTACTGGATTACCAATTTTATGATTTTAACAAGGCGTGAGACCAAAATAATCGATTCTTGAGAAGTACTTACTTTCTTTATTTGGCAACTTGTTCACTGTAATGTATTAAATCTAAAAAAATCACTTTCTTCATTTAGCAACTTGTACATAATTTTTTTAAATTTTAGGAAATTTGGCAATCAGAAAAGTAAGTCATTATATGGCAAGTAGTTCTAATGGTAATGTGTAATTTTTTTATGGGTATGTATTATGAATATCTTTCATTTGGCAGTTCTAACTTGAGTTTAACTGACCAATTTTGCTCGGTTAAACCTAGATTATTAACAACATAATCTTTATCTAAAAAACAATATTTTAAGTTTAAACTACAGTTAACTGACAAGTTTATCTTTAGGTTAAAAACTAGCTCAAAATCACACTTTCTAAAGACCAAACAGAAAATAACTCCAATAATGTCAGCACTCCAATTAAAATACAAAACGTCTATGTAGATTTTTTTCTCATATATTTATTTATTGTATCTTCAAACATGAACTAACAATAAGTAATCAAATCTTAAATCTAAATATAATTACCTAATAATTATTAGACCCGACCAGGACATAAGCTTAGTGATAGTTATAAATAATACATAAGTAGTGATAATCAATAACAAAAATTAGAAATTTTAGAAACCCCCGACTTTTTTCAGAAAAGATGTTATATCTTCTAAGCGGCTGGACCGATTTTTTTCAAACATAGCTAAGAACCCTCTCGATCAAGTCATCTTTCAAGCAGAAAAAACTAAATGAAAATCGGTCCAGCCGTTTGGCCTGTACATGAACACAGACAGACACACAGATACACCGATACACAGATACACAGACACACACTACAAACTTATAACACCCCTTTTTTTAGTCGGGGGTTAAAAAAGGGAAAAATTAAAGAATTTTCAAGAAGTACCATCTCGAGTTTGAGAATAAGAGCCCTTGTGTCCCTTTTTTTAAGCGGATATGTCCAGTAAAGTTCAAAATATTATGAGCAAGTGGATTAGGATATGACTCGATTTTAGTTAAATATTTGCCTGCGTATTTTGCAATTTCTTCTATCACTAGTGGCATATTTACATCAAGATGTATATTTGAATTTTTGATGTACCATGGAGCCGATATTATTAACCGTAAAATTTTGTTTTGCTTTTGTCATGAATGTATGTATGTCAATAAATATTTTGCTATGATTCACTCTTCTTTAATAAGTAAAGATCATTAACACTTTATTTACTGAAATAAAGAAAAAAGAAACTCAATACAGCTAGAATTACTGAATTCAAATATTTAACATTCTTAAAGTTCATTACCACCATACATTGTTTAATTGAAAACATTATGAAATAACTAACATTTCAGTAGATCGGGTTACTGTCAATATTCTTCAGTGACCCACATTTTCTTTGAATAATAAAGCATGACAAATTAATGACGCTTCACTTTCCTAGCATAAGTATAATATAAATAAGTTTACATTCTTTAAAATAAGCACATTAAGAACAGAATAATAAAACTAGTGAATAGATTGTGAACATTTAAATTAAATAATAAATATTGGAAAATATACAAAGAACATTTTTAAATAAATACGATACAAAGTCCTAAAAAAAAAAAAAAAAAAAAAAAAAAAAAAAAAAAAAAAGAACATTTTATATGATTATCCGATTAATATATTAAGGAACACTTATTCAAATATACACTTTAGTACGCCCTTATTTATTCACAAATTAATACTATTTTACTCCCTTGTGTTCTGTGACTTTACCCTCTGTCTCAATTATGGTTAAATGGCCAATCCCAACTGGGAAGAATTGGTACAAAAATTTAACAGCTTTAAAATAGAATTCGATAAAAGCTTCAAATGTATAAGCAAATCCCAAAAACCAACAAGAAATACTATTAACAAACACCTTCAAGTACTGCAAACTAACTACAATAACGTGGTTTCATTGGTTAACCTTTTCAAGCATCTTCTAACCAAAGAGCACATCAAAGACTGTGAAAAATTAATATTCTCGTTAAACGAAAAGCTTTTAAAAGTTGCAGAAGAGCTGGAACTACCCCTGACATCCTTAACGGTTAATGAAGAAATTAAAATACCACTCCTTAGACCCGACTCACCCCATTCACTAAACACAGCAAATCGTGCCATAATCACAAACAACACGATGGCTGATCCACTAAAATTTATAGAATCAGCAAGCAAAATCCTGCAAGATTTTGATGGCAATTATACCATGCTTGGAAAATTCATTGACGCAATAACTCTTCTGAATTCTATAAGAGGCTAAAATTCAGAATCAATCCTTGTCAATATAATAAACACTAAAATCTCGAGCGCGGTGCGAAATAAAATTCAAGGACTTCTAACAGTCGAAGCCATTATTACAAGGCTAAAAACCACTATCAAGGGTGACTCAGCTGAAACCATTTTAGCAAAATTAAAAGCGACAAAACAATCTAATAGAGAAAAAACAGAATACATTAAACAAATACAACAATTAGCCAATGAACTAGCCAACACATACATATCAGACGGTATGACAGAAGAGGCCGCAAACAAAATTGCTACAAAGGCCGACTCTAAGTCTATAATTGATAACGTTGACTCTGAACGAGTTAAAATAATCTTGGAAGCTGGCACCTACAACTCCGTAGAAGAAGTCACTTCCAAATTTTTAGAAATTAACTATAATGAACAAAACCCATTCGTGTATTTTACAAACAGAAATCGATTACCAGTATACAATAACAACAACAATAATCGCAATAGAACAACAAATTCCAATAGTTATCGAAGATATCACAACAACAATAACAGAAACTACCGCGGAAACCATAATCGCAACAACAATTATTATCGTAGTACCAACAACAACAGTAACAATCGTCACAATACCAATAATATGTCTCGGAATTCTTACAAAAACAACAGAAGAATTAACTTAATTACCTCCGATGAATCGGAAAAGTACCAAAACCCTCAGCCCACCCATCTGGGGGAAAATTAAATAACAATAATATTCAGAACATTAAACCCACAATTTCTACTAACAACATTTACCACTTTAACCTAAACCCCTCTAGCTACTGCAAAATATCGAATTCTTTGAGCAATGGCAGTAATACTTTCCTTATAGACACTGGCGCGAGCGTGTCTATATTTAAAAATAATTATATCAATAAAAAAGAAAACATTATCCAAACCCAAGCCAAACTAACAGGCATAGGAGAAAAACCTGTCTTTACTATTGGTAGAATAGAGGCTAACCTCTACAAACACAAGAACGGCATACCACACACATTTCATATTGTAGAAGATTCATTCCCAATACCATGCGAAGGAATTCTAGGTTTAGATTTCATAAAGAAATACAACTGCATTCTTGATTATTATGAAAACCATGAAAAACTAATTCTTCGACCCTTCAACTATCCTGGTGAAATTATATTCAAACTGGTTAATCAACCACAAAAATATGATCTCACTATACCACCTAGAAGTGAAGTCATCAGAAAAATACAAATAGACACAACAGTTTCTGAACTATTAGTACCAAATCAAGAAATCAAACCTGGGATATATATTGCAAATACAATCATTTCATGCAAATCACGCTATGTGCTAATAATTAATACAACTCAAAACAGTACTAATATCAAAAACATCAAAATTAAAACAGAAAAATTGTCCAATTATGAAATTTACAAGGTCCACAATATAAGTAATAATTTAGATGCATACAGAGAGAAAGAAATATTACAAAAATTAAAAAAAAACTTTCCAGACCATATTTCCAAACAATTAACTGAACTCTGTAGTAAATATACAGATATATTCGGGTTAGAAACTGAAAAAATTACACATAACAATTTTTACAAACAAGTATTGAGAACAAATAGTAATATCCCTGTATACATAAAAAATTACAGAATACCCGAAATGCAAAAAGAAGAAGTCAATAGACAAGTAGATAAACTAATAAAAGACGACATTGTAGAACCTTCTTTCTCTGAATACAATAGTCCAATATTATTAGTCCCGAAAAAATCACTCCCAAACAGTACTGAAAAAAGATGGCGTCTAGTCATTGATTATCGACAAGTTAATAAAAAGCTTGTTGCAGATAAATTTCCTCTACCTAGAATTGACGACATTCTCGATCAACTGGGTAGAGCAAAATACTTTTCATGCCTTGACCTTATGTCAGGTTTTCATCAAATAGAATTGGAAGAAAATTCCAGAGATATCACCTCATTTTCAACCAACAATGGTTTTTTTCGCTTTAAACGTCTACCTTATGGTCTGCAGGTAGCACCAAATTCATTCCAACGAATGATGACTCTCGCATTTGCAGGCCTTAGGCTGTCACAAGCATTTCTCTACATGGATGACCTAGTTGTCATCGGATGCTCAGAGAAACATATGCTTAATAATTTAAAAGATGTTTTTGACACATGCAGAAAATTTAATTTAAAACTTCATCCCGACAAATGTATATTTTTCAAACATGAAGTAACATTCCTGGGACACAAATGCACAGAGAAAGGGATTTATCCAGACGATGGAAAGTTTGACAACATAAAAAATTACCCAAAACCACAGAATGCCGATGAAACCCGCAGATTTGTTGCCTTTTGCAACTATTATCGAAGGTTTATCAAAAATTTCGCTGACCATTCAATCCACCTTACGAGATTAACAAGAAAAAATATACCGTTTGTTTGGAGTAAAGAATGTGAAAATGCATTCCAATACCTCAAAAAAGCTCTCCTATCGCCCAAAATATTACAATATCCTAATTTCGATAAGCAATTTCGCATAACAACAGATGCAAGAACGCTTGCGGAGCAGTACTCAGTCAAGATCATAATGGTGTTCAGTTACCCATTGCCTATGCCTCACGAGCTTTTACTAAAGGTGAAAGCAACAAATCGGTAATAGAACAAGAACTAGCAGCCATACACTGGGCAATAAATTTTTTCTGCCCTTATGTCTATGGGAAAAAATTTCTGGTCCGAAGTGACCACAGACCTCTAGTATACCTATTCTCAATGAAAAACCCGTCGTCTAAGCTCACTAGAATGAGACTTGATCTAGAGGAATGCGATTTTACAATAGAATACATACAAGGTAAAGGGAATTGTGGAGCAGATGCATTGTCGAGAATAAATTTTAGTGACATAAAAACTATGGGTGAAACAATTAACGTTTTGAAAGTCACAACTCGTTTACAGACAAGAAATCAAGATACTAATGAAATACATGATAACAGAAATTCAGATAAAGTAAAACAACAACGTATATATGAAGCAATACACGCTAATGAATCAAAGAAAATTACCCGTTTAACTTTTTCCCAAATAGGTGATACACTTAGATGTACCCTTAGGAAGGGCAAACAAATTTTAACGGACTTCGCGATGGATGATTATATTGCAATGGAAAGATTGATCTAAATCAATTCTTACCAATGCTTGAAATAATAGCAAACAATCTAAACATTCCAAAGCTACAGCTGTCGTTGAATGAAATAATTTTTAAAGAAACTCGAGTAAATGAATTTAAAGAATGCGCAAATAATAAATTGAAAAAAATAATTGTAATATTGACACCCCAAGTAACAATTATAAACAATGAAAAAGAAAAAATGGATATTCTTAGGAAATTCCATGATGATCCCCTGTCTGGTGACCACCCAGGGATCACAAGATTATTAAACAAACTGAGAAGACATTATTACTGGAAAAATATGTCCAGGGAAGTAACTAAATATGTAAAAAACTGTGTATCATGTCAACTAAATAAGTCACGTCCCAAACAAAAAGAAAATTTAACAATTACACCAACACCAGCCAAACCCTTTGATATAGTTATTGTAGACACAATTGGTCCATTCGTTAAATCAAATTTTGGAAATGAGTATGCAGTAACTATGATTTGCGACCTATCAAAATACTTAATAGCTGTACCCATACAAGACAAATCAGCAAAAACTGTTGCAAAGGCAATATTCATGAATTGTATATTAAAATTTGGACCTATGAAAACTTTACTTACAGACATGGGCACGGAATATAAGAATCAAGTACTATCTGAATTATGCAAACTACTTAATATAAACCAACTACATTCAACGGCATATCATCACGAAACTCTGGGTACGATCGAACGTTCTCATAGAACATTTAACGAGTACCTACGAGCATATTTAGCCCCAAACAAAACAGACTGGGACGAATGGGTTCCATACTTTGAATTTTGTTATAATACCACCCCTTCCTCTACCCATGGTTATCGCCCTTTTGAGCTAATATTCGGCAAAGCGCCCACGCCGCTCAACTTTCTAATGAAGGGAGGGATAGACCCACTATACAACATTGAAGCATACAGCAAAGAAGTAAGGTACAGAATGCAAGTAGCACATGAAAGAACTAAGGCACTACTTAACAAAAATAAAGCAAAACAAAAACAAATTTATGA
This sequence comes from Tachina grossa, assembly GCA_949987645.1. Taxonomy (NCBI): domain Eukaryota; kingdom Metazoa; phylum Arthropoda; class Insecta; order Diptera; family Tachinidae; genus Tachina; species Tachina grossa. The sequence goes on along the minus strand of OX465277.1, from coordinate 50,714,903 downwards.
TAAAAACACCAGCCCACAAAATTTTGAAAAAAATGACCAAGTGCTAGTAGAAAATGCGGCAGGTCATAAATTATCTCAATTATATTTAGGTCCATACAAAGTAAAAGCAGTTTTAGATAAGAATTTAGTAATAGAACTAGAAAATAACAAAACACTAACAATCCATAAGAATAGAGTAAAATTATTTAATAAACCATAAGTTCTATTATCATAATTAGACTAGAGATGCATCCTAGAACTGATATGTAAAAGATTATTAATATAACTAAAAAAAAAAGAATATATAAAAAAAAATATATAATTGAATAATCTCATAACTTACAGTATAAGATTATTCTTGTAAAGAGGGGAAGTGTAATGAATGTATGTATGTCAAATATTTTGCTATGATTCACTCTTCTTTAATAAGTAAAGATCATTAACACTTTATTTACTGAAATAAAGAAAAAAGAAACTCAATACAGCAAGAATTACTGAATTCAAATATTTAACATTCTTAAAGTTCATTACCACCATACATTGTTTAATTGAAAACATTATGAAATAACTAACATTTCAGTAGATCGGGTTACTGTCAATATTCTTCAGTGACCCACATTTTCTTTGAATAATAAAGCATGACAAATTAATGACGCTTCACTTTCCTAGCATAAGTATAATATAAATAAGTTTACATTCTTTAAAATAAGCACATTAAGAACAGAATAATAAAACTAGTGAATAGATTGTGAACATTTAAATTAAATAATAAATATTGGAAAATATACAAAGAACATTTTTAAATAAATACGTTACACTTTCATTGGATTCTCTCGACATTGGAAGCTGAAGCAGTACCCCATAACTGAATTCCATAGCACCATATTGGCTTCAAAAGCGACTTGTCTAGTAAAATTTTGCAGTCTAGGCTGAGTGTTGAATTTCTGCCAATCAGCCAATATATTTGAGGTAACTTAAGTTTTATCTGAGTTAACTTAGAATCAACATGATGTTTCCATGTAAGCCTTCGATCAAGGTGTATGCCAAGGTATTTCACTTGGGAATGTTGAGGAATATTTTGATTGTTGATTCGAATGGGGGAGCAAGTATCTCTTCATAGGGTAAATGTTAGATGGACACACTTTTGTTCATTGACTTTAATTCTCCATAAGTTCAACCATATTTCCAGCTGAGTGATATGTTCCTGGAGGTTGCGGGATGCCTCATAAGGGTTTTCGTGCACACTCATACAGGCTGTATCATCGGCAAATGTAGAAGTGTGGATATTATTGCTAATATTAAATACAAGACTGGCCACAGAATACTACCCTGTGGTACACCGGAAGAAATTGATTCGGGCACACTCGTGAACTTTCCTACCACGACACTGAATTTCCTATCAATAATATAACTTTCCAAAAGCTTTTGAATGTTTTTTTGGCAGATATGTCTTCAATTTTAAAACTAGGCATTCGTCTAGTTACACCTAGAAGCCGAGCATTGTTTAATACAATTTCAAAAATAGGTTTAGATGTGTTTTCGATTGGGGGTCTACTAACTGGCCTACTGAAGTACGAAAAATTCCGGATGTTATAGATTTTGGCGTCATAAAAAGTATTTCTAGGGAACTAATTCACGTTGAAGCTTCTCTAAATCTCTCGTCCGATCACTCTCCCACGTTCGTTACAATCTGTAGCCCACTGAAAAGCGCTTTACCTGACCCATATGTCAAGATGATCAATCCTGTTAATTGCTGGGATTCAAAAAATATCTTAGTAGTCATTGCACGGAAAATATTACGCTAAGAACACCTGATGATATTGAATCTAACATTGCCAATCTTAACGAGAATATTAAACAAGCTGCTGAGCATGACACTACCTCCCATCCGCATACTGGATTTAATTGAATTTATTCTACAGACGTTGAACGTCTCGTACGTGAAAAAATAAGATCTAGAAGGGAATGGCAACAGCACAGATATCTTCAACACAAAATCAGATTTAAAGAGTGCACTAAACGACTCCAAGAGTTGCTTGCATCTGAAAAAACTGCATCTCTTAAAAATTATCTGGAAGGTCTTAATGTCATACCAGCGTCTAATTACTCTTTGCGGCGCGCTGCTAGAAATCTTAAAACACCCTTTGAATATAAGCCACCTCTACGCACATCTACCGGAGGTTGGTCAAGAAGCGATACTGAAAAAGGTAAAATATTTGCTGAGCACTTAAAATCCGTTTTTACACCAAACACATGTACCGGTGTTGTTGATTTGCGAGTGTAGTTGCTCTACCCCCTCGACCGTTAAAATTTAAGATGTGTGATGTACACAAACTAATTGCCGAACTTAACCGAAAAAAAGCTCTCGGTATTGATGGAATTAGTAACCAGATGCTGATTAAGTTGCCTCGTACTGAAATAAGAATCCTGTTATTCATTTTAATGCCATTTTATGAGTGGAGTATTACCCACTCTGCTGGAAGCTTGCCAAAGTTAAAATGATTCCAAAGCCAGGTAAAGATCTTACCAAGGCTGAGTCACATAGGCCAATAAGTTTACTTTCAACAAGTTCAAAGCTCCTTGAAAAGCTACTCATGACAAAATTGAATTCAATTATAACTGATAATGGGCGCATCCCGGACAATCAAGTTGGTTTTAGAAGCCAGCATACCACCGTTAACCAAACGCTTAGATTGGTTTAATTTATAAGAAAAACATTTGAGGAAAAGAAGTATTGTCCTGCCCTATTTATTGAAGTTCTCAGGCATTTGATAAAGTGTGGCATGAAGGCCTGATTTTGAAATTGAAGACATACTTACCAATAAATGTTTTAAATCTTTTGGAAAGTTACATTCTTGCCCGAAAATTTACAGTTGTGAAAGGAGAATTTATGAGTACGCCTGAAACTATCTCATCCGGTGTACCACAGGGGAGTATACTGGGGCCAGTTTTATATTTGATTTATACTTGTGATATGCCTGTGAGCAGTAGTATCCATATATCCACATTTGCCGACGATACAGCCTGCCTTAGTATGCACGAAAACCCTGATGAGGTATCCCGCAAACTCCAGGAACACATTAGTCAGATGGAACTATGGTTAAGTTTATGGAGAATTAAGGTAAATGAACAAAGGTGTGTTCAAGTAACATTTACCTTACGAAGAGATACTTGTTCCCCCATTCGGATTAATAATCAAATTGTTCCTCAATATTCACAGGTGAAATATCTTGGTATACACCTTGATCGACGGCTTACATGGAAACATCACATTGACTCTAAGTTAACTCAAATGAAACTAAAATTAACTCAGGTACATTGGCTGATTGGCAAAAATTCAACACTCAGCCTAGACTGCAAACTTTTAATATACAAGTCGCTTTTAAAGCCATTATGGTGCTATGGAATTCAGCTATGGGGCACTGTTTCAGCTTCAAAAGTTTAGAAAATCCAACGAAGGCAAAACAAAATTTTGCGATTGATACCATCAGCTCCATGGTTCATAAAAAAATGCAAATATACATCGTGATTTAAATATTCCACTAGTGACTGAAGAAATTGCAAAATACGCCGGCAAATATCTAACAAAACTCGATTCACATCCTAATCGGGTTGATCGTAATATTTACTGGACACATCCGCTTAAAAAAAAGAGATACAAGGGCTCTAATACTACACACTCCAGATGAAGCTGCTTGAAAATACTTTTTTTGCCTTTCAGTACTTATGTATTATTAATAACTACCACTAAGTTATGTCCGACATTGGTCGGGCCTACTAATTATATTTTAGATTTAAGATTTGAATACTTATTGTTAGTTCATATATGAAGATACAATAAATAAAAAAACATGCAAAAAAAACAACGAATTCCTATGTATTTACAATATTGAAAGTTTTGATACTTTTTATTAATTAATTTAAAAAAATATACTAAAAGCATAAGTACTTCCAACTTAAAAAAAAATTCATTACTAGATGTTGACACATCTCCTCTGTGATCGGACTCACATTGCTTTTTTTTGCATAAGGTGGCAACAAGATTTGTTCAGTAGACTATTGGCTACATTATTGCCATATATAGTTAAGAGCTATCGCCGAGTCTGAATTAGCTGTTGGCCAAAAACTGATGACATCATTTTTTGAGGACTCACTAATTTTTTGTTTTTGTTATTTTTCTTGGGTTCACCCTTTCCACCATTTTCTTCAGCTGCAGCAGGTGGTACGACTTCCTCGGAATTGTTAATTTCAAACTTAGCTAAGAACACTCTCGATCAAGTCAGAAAAAAGCAACTCAAAACCGGTCCAGCGGTTAGGTCTGTACATGGGCTCGTACAGACACATAGACATACACTACAAACTTATAACAACCCTTCTGATACTAAACTGTGGAGTTTCTGTGGCCAAAAGTGTACAAATTTCTTGTTGTTGTCATTTTTAGATTTTAATGCTAAAAATTTAAGCAATCAAAATAAGAACAATCGTAATATGAAGGTTAACTTACCTTTTTATTGTTGGTGATTGCAGTTTTGAACTTTTCTTATATTCTTATTAATTATTTGCCCTTTTTTATTTGTTTTGTTTATTTTGTGCGCTATTTTTGTAAACACGAGTAGAATATGTTATTCGTCCACCTTGGCGTTTATTGTGAGTCAAATCGCTTTGTACAAATCCAAATAAACTGACATCAGCTACGTTTTTTAGCAAAAATCGTCAACACTCGTGTTCTAAAACCACAAAAAATAAATAATGCTAACATTTTAGCGCTTTTTATTGACGAGTCGTGTTCTACAAACAGGCTGTTAGTGTATATTTATACAGACTACAACAACACTTAACACTAAATTTTAAAAATTTAAATTGAATGGCGTTCCATCAGTTAACGCAATTTTGACTTTGTAATTTTGACAACTTGCTGTATTTTGGAATTTTCAAAAACGGTAAAACTAAGAAATCAAAAATTATAAAATCGCCAAGTCTAAAAAATCGTCAAAAACAAAAAAAAAATCGCCGAAACGAAAAAAGATCCAAATTAAACAAAATTCTAGGACTAAAATAAATCGCGAAAAACTGGAAAAATCGCCAAAATGAAAAAACCCAAAAACAGAAAAATCGCCAAAATGAAAAAAGATCGCCAAAAAAAAGAAAATCGCCAAAATGAAAAAAACCCTTAAACAAAAAATTGCCAAAATGAAAACATCGACAAAATAAAAACCCCCAAAAACAGAAAAAATCGCCAAAATGAAAAAAACGGAAAAAATCGCCAAAATGAAAAAAACGGAAAAAATCGCCAAAATTAAAAAAAATTGCGAAAATGAAAAAACCCCAAAAAGAGAAAAAATCGACAAAACTGAAAAAATCTTTTAAACTGAAAGGAACTTTAAAAAAAGAAAAAAAAACCACATCAAATCCAAGCCGAATGTACGGAACCCTTCGTGCGCGAGTCAAAGTCGCACTTTACTGAATTTATTTTAATTGCAATGCGTACACAACAACAAGAACAGCAACAAATAAACGATGAACAGGAATTAAAAAAATAAAGAGTAAAAGTAAAGGCATGGTACAATTATAATAGGTACATGCACGACTACAACAAAATTACAACACTAAAAAACACATTCATTTTGTTGGTATAAACAAACGAATAATTGTCAGAAACAGATGACTTTTGTTTTTAAAAATAACAATTACAGGGTAACTAAAGTACAATTGCAGACGCGGTATTCCTGCTTGATTATAGTTATTCAGTGTTGCCAATCTGTGTGTAGTTAGACAGTGTGTAATTTCTACTCACATGTGTAGGCCATGTAATTAAATTCTTGTATAATCTGTGTGTAATTCTACTTTGGGTTCTATTTTTATTTATTTTTGTTTTAATTTTAACCTACACAAAAGATGTGCAGTGTAATTTTCTTCGATGTGTAATTGGAGACACAGCGATGTGTAAATTCATTGGCAACACTGTAATCATTTTATTCACACACATACACTAACATTTTCGCAGCTTGTAAACAAAGTTTGTCAACTATTTGCATTGTATACATTAACAGGCTGGGCTTGTGCATGTACCTGTTATAATTGTATCATGAGTAAAGGCGTTTACCGTAGATGAGCACTTTGCAGTACCACTAAAATTTCAGTAAAAATAATAAAAAAATTTTAACCAGTAAATTTTTACTGATTACTTTTAAGAAATTTATTATTCGACATATTGTCAGAAGTTTATTTTAATTTGAAATTTATTTGCTAGTGGTTCAACGTTGTCTATATATTTAATTGTTGCTGTAACAAATCATCAGTAGACTTCAACCACACATTTTGAATAGTCACAAACCTCTTATCTTATGCACAGGCTTTCAAGAACTATTTGAGAATTCACAAATAATAGTATTTTTGAAAATCACAAAAGAAAAATAAGCGTAGTAGGCTTAGAAACTAATGCAAAAACCCAGCAAATAATTTATATTCGGTATGAATCTATTTTATTTTTCTACACCTTTATACAATTAGAAATACATCGGATAACAATAAAAGTAATTATACGGCAAAATGAAAAATAAAATCTAAATTTAACATTTAAGAAATTTATTATTCGACATATTGTCAGAAGTTTATTTTAATTCGAAATTTATTTGCTAGTGGTTCAGCGTTGTCTATATATTTCATTGTTGCTGTGATTGAAGTCTACTGATGATTTGTTATGATCGTTGATCTTCGACACACTCGTCCGTATTCTAGAATTAAAATGTAAATAATTTAAGATTCAAAGAAAATGTATCTAAACTTCATAAAAAATTCATTAAAACACAGCCACACACAAACTTACATACATATGCAAGCATAATTAAATAATACATGAAATTAAAAAAACATAAACAAAATCCCTTTAACCAAGTTAATTCAATTTATTCAACTCTCTTCCTTTAAGTATTACTAGATATACCAAACGGACGACACACTCGCCCGTATTCTAGAATCAAAATGTAAATAATTTAAGATTCAAAGAAATGTACCTATCTAAACGTCATAAAAATTCATTAAAACACAGCCACACACAAACTTACATACATATGCAAGCATAATTAAATAATACATGAAATGAAAAAAACATAAACAAAATCCCTTCACCAAGTTAATTCACTTTATTCAATTCTCTTCCTTTGAGGCTCCGTTACCCGACTGTAGAAATCGCAGATGTAAGGTAAATGTAAATGTAAACGTTTGAGCGCTTATAGAATACTTAAAAACGTGTCATGTGTTTTCGACACAAAAAAACTTCTTTGTGCACACACACATACATACTAATTGCATTGTGCCCAGCAAACACGCATTTTTTATTTTAAATTGTGAGTTATTTGAAGTCAAACGCGAAAGCTTATACTTATGTGTAATATTTAAATTCATGAAATTCATTTTGATTTAAATTTACATACATATGTATACGGACATACACACGAGTATATATGTATGTATTAGAACTTATAAGTAAATAATATATCAAATAGTAATGCTTTAATTAGTCCAAGATTTTTTAATAATTCCGCTGGAACTATTTTAATTTACTTTCTTTTGATGGCAAGATTTAGCCTGTTGGAAAAAAATAATTGAGTTTTTGAAATAACACCTTTTAGAACGAAAATGCACCAAGTGGTTTTGAAAATTATTATTATTATTTTATTTAAATGAACTCAATTATAATAATTTTAATAGCAGCTGTAACGCTCAACCGTAAAGGTGGAAGTACATAACACGCGTTCAATGCGCTAATGCGATACACGCGTCTGTCAAAAAAGTTGAAATGGTGTGTTTTCATAAGGCAAGTTAATAGAGAAGTTCGCGACGCGCGTACCTCGCCAAAGGTTGAACATTCTTCAACTTTCACGCGTTGTATACAAAATGACAGCTAGTGTTGCCAGATTCATAAACTAACATACACAAACATGATTAGAAATTAATTTTTTTTATTAAACAATGGATACAAGAATGAATTAAATGTTTAAAGAAAAATGCAACGTAAATGCAAAAAAAAACAAAATATCCGGCAAAGGATTTAAATTTTACAACTAAAAAAGCTTCAAAAGCGTGTTGTGTATGTAACCTTCCATTTGTGTAGCGTTGAACGTTTAACAAGCCAGAAAAGCGTTGCCGCGTAACGCGTGGTATGTACTTCCACCTTAATATTTGTCATTGTACATTACCAGAACAGATTTTGAGCAACTTCATCGGAAAGACGAAGTATTTAGCTCTTTAATTTCCAAGAATGTGTATGTTTGCAGTAGCATCTCAATAAAATCTTTACTTTCTCGTTTTATCCTTTTCTTATTAATGTTCGAACCTACTCATAATAATTTAGTTTTATGTACAAACAATATACATATGTATATTTTTTAACATTAATTCATACACATGTACATATACAGGACTTTTTGTTTGCTGGGTGTTTAGCAGTATACAAAAATCATATAAAATGGAAAACAGCTGTTCGAAACATTGATGAGAGTTCAACATCTTCTCATTATTTTTGATTGCATGGAAAAAATACCAACACGATTTAAATTGTATCAAATTATTATTTTTTACTTACAAACATTGTAATGACTTTGACATTTAGTGAAATTACAATATAAGCTTCATAGCCGTATATCTAGGCGCACGGTAGTACGCCAGGCCAAGTTCTGGCCAATGCACGCAGTGTGTATATTTACAGGAAGCCATTCCAGCTGTTTTTACCACCCTCATAACTCTGTTCCCCGCGACCGTAAAATTATGAAATTTAAATCATAATGTAAATATGTGTAATGTAAATATGTATCCTCACAAAAACATAAATGTGAAAAAAAGGCCAAGTTCCTATCAAAAATTTCGGCCATCAAAAGCAGTGAGATATAAATTTTGACAAAGTTCTTGTTTGGAACAACACCTTTCACTGACATATGCTATGCGTTATATACATTTGTAATCGTAAGGGTGCCATATAATTTTTAGATAAAGTTTAAACTACAGTTAACTGACAAGTTTATCTTTAGGTTAAAAACTAGCTCAAAATGACACTTTCTACAGACCAAACAGAAAATAACTCCAATAATGTCAGCACTCCAATTAAAATACAAAACGTTTATGTAGATTTTTTTCTCATATATTTATTTATTGTATCTTCAAACATGAACTAACAATAAGTAATCAAATTTTAAATCTAAATATAATTACCTAATAATTATTAGGCCCGACCAGGACATAATCTTAGTGATAGTTATAAATAATACATATGTAGTGATAATCAATAACAAAAATTAAAAATTTTAAAAACCCCCGACCTTTTTTCAGAAAAGATGTTATATCTTCTAAACGGCTGGACCGATTTTTTTCAAACATAGCTAAGAACCCTCTCGATCAAGTCATCTTTCAAACACAAAAAACTTAATGAAAATCGGTCCAGCCGTTTGGCCTGTACGTTGTCACAGACAGACACACAGATACACCGATACACAGATACACAGACACACACTACAAACTTATAACACTGCTTTTTTTAGTCGGGGGTTAAAAAAGGGAAAAATTAAAGAATTTTCAAGAAGTACCATCTCGAGTTTGAGAATAAGAGCCCTTGTGTCCCTTTTTTTAAGCGGATATGTCCAGTAAAGTTCAAAATATTATGAGCAAGCGGATTAGGATATGACTCGATTTTAGTTAAATATTTGCCTGCGTATTTTGCAATTTGAATTTTTGATGTACCATGGAGCCGATGTTATTAACCGTAAAATGTCTCTCGACATTGGAAGCTGAAGCAGTACCCCATAACTGAATTCCATAGCACCATATTGGCTTCAAAAGCGACTTGTCTAGTAAAATTTTGCAGTCTAGGCTGAGTGTTGAATTTCTGCCAATCAACCAATATAAATATTTGAGGTAACTTAAGTTTCATCTGAGCTAACTTAGAGTCAACATGATGTTTCCATGTAAGCCTTCGATCAAGGTGTATACCAAGGTATTTCACTTGGGAATGTTGAGGAATATTTTGATTGTTGATTCGAATGGGGGAGCAAGTATCTCTTCATAGGGTAAATGTTAGATGGACACACTTTTGTTCATTGACTTTAATTCTCCATCAATTCAACCATATTTCCAGCTGGGTAATATATTCCTGGAGGTTGCGGGATGCCTCATAAGGGTTTTCGTGCACACTCATACAGGCTGTATCATCGGCAAATGTAGAGGTGTGGATATTATTGCTAATATTAAATACAAGACTGGCCACAGAATACTACCCTGTGGTACACCGGAAGAAATTGATTCGGGTACACTCGTGAACTCTCCTACCACGACACTGAATTTCCTATCAATAATATAACTTTCCAAAAGCTTTTGAATGTTTTTTGGCAGATATGTCTTCAATTTTTAAAACTAGGCTTTCGTGCCATATTTTATCAAACGCCTGAGAAACATCAATAAAGAGAGCAGAACAATACTTCTGTTCTTCAAATGTTCTTCTTACAACTTAGACCACTCTATGCGTTTGTTCAATGGTGCTATGCTCCCCACTCGAGTTGTTGCCATTCTCTTCTAGCTCTCCTTTTTTCACATACAAGACGTTCAATTTCCGTAGAATAAATACTGTTAAAGATGATCCGCGTATAGGAGGTAGTTGCATGTTCAGCAGCCTGTTTAATATTTTCGTTAAGATTGGCAATGTTAAATTCAATATCATCGGATGATCTAAGCTGAATGTTTTCTACGCAGTGACTTCTAAGATATTTTGTGAATGTCAGCCAGTTGATTCCATTAATTATCTTCACATATGAGTTAGTTAAATCACTCCTTAGTGGGTTGAAAATTGTAACTATTGTTGGAGTGTGATCAGAGTCCCTATGAATGTTTTTCGTGCCGCCAAAATCTATAACATCCGGAATTTTTCGTATATCAGTAGGCCAGTAAGTAGGCCCCCAATCGAAAACACATCTAAACCTATTTTTGAAATTGTATTAAACAACGCTCGACTTCTAGGTGTAACTAGACGCGAGCCCCAGTACGTCTGTTTTTCATTGTAATCACAAGCTGCCACGAAACAAGATCCAAGCAATTTGTAGAACTTCTCATACTGATCTTCGGCAACTGAAAATCTGGGAGGTGAGTAAATTGATGATATCACGAAATTCGCACAAAAATTTTCTACGAAAATATTCGTTACGTGCAAATATTCTTCACTAACGTTGTCAAGGAGATAGTGCTGGAGCCCTGACTTAAGTAGAACTGCTGATCCACCGCATGATCTCCCTATCGGGTCCTTTGTTAGTTGTAGATGAGAAAAAAATTTCTTTTAGCAATTTGTAGGTATCTTTTTTCGAAACATATATCTATATCTATAACTACATCAAATAAAACGATATTACTGCTTAACATTTTAAGCTTGGCAGCACTCATAATTTTTAAACAATTTTTCTTTCATTTTTGTTGTGTAAACATCTATACGCTAGGGGTATACAGCGTTATGAAATCGTTGTGAGCTATATATGAGTGCATTAGTGTTTGAAAAAAGCAATACAAACTTATTTAAAATATAGTAAATACATAGGAATTTGCTGGTTTTTGTTTGTTTTATTTAACTTGATAATTGCTTTATTAGGGTTCCATACACCAAAGGTAAAAATGAACCCTATTGTTTTCGCTACGCTGTCCGTCCGTCTGTCACAGGGTATTTCTTTGAAAACCGTAAGAGCTCCGGACCTGAAATTTGGACACAGTGTGTAGACATTTGGCCGCTTAATGTTTTTTATACAAAAGTTCCAAAATTTGAATTAAAAAAAACTTTGCCACTTGCTACAATTTTATTATGAATACGGCCCTGCGAGTTTACTGGTAATGCAAATTAAATTTCAGCAGCAATAAAAATTTACTGAATTTTTTCAGTAAGCAGTAAATTTAATTTTACTACTATATACTGCAGTGTGCCCATTTACTAACCGAATAAGTTTAACAAAACAAACAAAAACCAACGCTAAGCATACGTTTTGGGGTTCGCGTCTTACTACGCCCAGCGGTAGGGCGTTGTTCAACACAATTTCAGAAATGTGTTTGGATGTTATTTTGAGTTGAGAGCCCACTTAATGGCCTACTGACGTACGAAAAATTCCGGATGTTATAGATTTTGGCGTCATAAAAAGTATTTCTAGGGAACTAATTCACGTTGAAGCTTCTCTAGATCTCTCGTCCGATCACTCTCCCACGTTCGTTACAATCTGTAGCCCACTGAAAAGCGCTTTACCTGACCCATATGTCAAAATGATCAATCCTGTTAATTAGCTGGGATTCAAAAAATATCTTAGTAGTCATTGCACGGAAAATATTACGCCAAGAACACCCGATGATATTGAGTCTAACATTGCCAATCTTAACGAGAATATTGAACAAGCTGCTGAGCATGACACTATCTCCCATCCGCATACTGGATTTAATTAAATTTATTTTACAGACGTTGAACGTCTCGTACGTGAAAAAATAAGATTTAGAAGGAAATGGCAACAGCACAGATCACTTCAACACAAAATCAGATTTAAAGAGTGCACTAAACGACTCCAAGAGTTGCTTGCATCTGAAAAAACTGTATCTCTTAAAAATTATCTGGAAGGTATTGATGTCATACCAGCGTCTAATTACTCTTTGCGGCGCGCTGCAAGAAATATTAAAACACCCGTTGAATATAAGCCACCTCTACGCACATCTACCGGAGGTTGGTCAAGAAGCGATACTGAAAAAGGTAAAATATTTGCTGAGCAGTTAAAATCCGTTTTTACACCAAACATATGTACCGGTGTTGTTGATTTGAGAGTGTAGTTACTCTACCTCCTCGACCGTTAAAATTTAAGATGTGTGATGTACACAAACTAGTTGCCGAACTTAACCGAAAAAAAGCTCCCGGTATTGATGGAATTAGTAACCAGATGCTGATTAAGTTGCCTCGTACTGAAATTAGAATCCTTTTATTCATTTTTAATGCCATTTTACGACTGGAGTATTACCCACTCTGCTGGAAGCTTGCCAAAATGATTCCAAAGCCAGGTAAAGATCTTACAGAGGCTGAGTCATATAGGCCAATAAGTTTACTTTCAACAAGTTCAAAGTTCCTGGAAAAGCTACTCATGACAAAATTGAATTCAATTATAACTGATAATGGGCGCATCCCGGACCATCAAGTTGGTTTTAGAAGCCAGCATAGCGCCGTTAACCAAAAACTTAGATTGGTTCAATTTATAAGAAAAACATTTAAGGAAAAGAAGTATTGTCCTGCCCTGTTTATTGAAGTTTCTCAGGCATTTGATAAAGTGTGGCATGAAGGCCTGATTTTGAAATTGAAGACATACTTACCAATAAATATTTTAAATCTTTTGGAAAGTTACATTCTTGCCCGAAAATTTACAGTTGTGGAAAGAGAATTTATGAGTACGCCTGAAACTATCTCATCCGGTGTACCACAGGGGAGTATACTGGGGCCAGTTTTATATTTGATTTATACTTGTGATATGCCTGTGAGCAGTAGTATCCATATATCCACATTTGCCGACGATACAGCCTGCCCTAGTATGCACGAAAACCCTGATGAGGTATCCCGTAAACTCCAGAACACATTAGTCAGATGGAACTATGATTAAATTTATGGAGAATTAAGGTAAATGAACAAAGGTGTGTTCAAGTAACATTTACCTTACGAAGAGATACTTGTTCCCCCATTCGGATTAATAATCAAATTGTTCCTCAACATTCACATGTGAAATATCTTGGTATACACCTTGATCGACGGCTTACATGGAAACATCACATTGACTCTAAGTTAACTCAAATGAAACTAAAATTAACTCAGGTACATTGGCTGATTGGCAAAAATTCAACACTCAGCCTAGACTGCAAACTTTTAATATACAAATATACATCGTAATTTAAATATTCCACTAGTGACTGAAGAAATTGCAAAATACGCCGGCAAATATCTAACAAAACTCGATTCACATCCTAATCCGGTTGATCGTAATATTTTGAACTTTACTGGACACATCCGCTTAAAAAAAAGAGATACAAGGGCTCTAATGCTACACACCCCAGATGAAGCTGCTTGAAAATACTTTTTTTGCCTTTCAGTATTTATGTATTATTAATAACTACCATTAAGTTATGTCCGACAGTGGTAGGGCCTACTAATTATATTTTAGATTTAAGATTTGAATACTTATTGTTAGTTCATATATGAAGATACAATAAATAAAAAACATGCAAAAAAAAAACCAACGAATTCCTATGTATTTACAATTTTGAAAGTTTTGATACTTTTTATTAATTAATTTAAAAAAATATACTAAAAGCATAAGTACTTCCAACTTAAAAAAAAATTCATTACTAGATGCTTACACATCTCCTCTATAACTCATAGCATATGTCAGTGAAAGGTGTTGTTCCAAACAGGAACTTGGTCAAAATTTATATCTCACTGCTTTTGATGGCCAAGAATTTATATTTAAGATATTTAATAAGTATATATGTATATCCTCTCCAGAATCGAAGTTTAAAATTTTTTATCAAAACTTTAAATGGTTAAGTAAAATTTTTGAATTATACTGGTTTTTAAGTAAAAAAGTAATATGCCCCAAAATATGCAAAAAATTTATTAATGTATTTTTTAATTTTTTGTAAATCTTAAGAACTGGGGCAAATTACGACATTCAATATCGAACGAAATTTCCATTTATTTTCTATTGGGATTTCGATCAATATCAAATGCCACATTTTGACCATAGATTTTATGATTTGTTTTTACATTTAGTAGCTATCTATACCACGTTTATATTTGTCTTATTTCTAAATAAAAACTGTATTTGCAAATACTCAACTAGCCGGTATTATAGAAATGTATTCACAGTCGTCAAATAAACAATTGTAAAATCAAAAATTTCTTTTTCTGTATACATACATCTCATCCCCAGTAATCAGTAATTGTTCACGTGAGTTAGTACATGCTTCATTATTCTTCACTTTCTGTTGATGTTCTGTGCTGTGCCGTTCGGTTCCTAAATCTTAATAGTTACATTTTATGTTATAACTTATCACTTGTTTCTGAGCAGAACGGCCACAGTTTTCCACTGAAGTGATGAGTTCGTCTATTTTTATGTTTCAAAATAATTTTGTGTTGTTCAAATAAAAATTTAATTTTTTAAATTTTAAAAGCATAGTCAATTTTTTGTTATTTATGCTGTCACTTAGAACTACTTAAAATTTTTTTATTTTCACAGGTTGAACCGTAACAGAACAGAAAGAAACAGAAAAACTAACGACTTGTATAAAGTTTCTAAAAGCAAAAAAGAGACAGCTTATTCGTAACAGAACAGAAAACAAAACCTAATTCTGCCACAAGTTAGAATTTTTCTTGCAAATAAAAAGTGCGAATAAACGTATCATATGAGTTCTCATAAAATGAATGTTTGTGTTTTTATACATGAGAAATTTGTTTTTATTGTTTTTTTTTTTTAAAAATATGTTTGTTTCTTTAATTTTCTTTGATTTTAAAGTTGCTCCTTTTTTCCTTATAAATCCCCTTTTTGTGCCACTTTTTTTTTTGAAAATCCCCTTTTTGTGTCCCTTTTTGAAATGTTTCAACGGTAACGCTGCTTACCAAACAAACAAAAAATTATACAACAAATTATTCGTAGTACATATTATTCGTAATAGGTACATACCGACTTTAATAAATAAGCTTTATGCTTTGCTAATATTTTTTACATAGTAGAAATAACAGAAACAAAACAAACCGCAAACAAAAAAACACATAAACAAAGTGACATTGAGGAATACTCTATATGAGTACCTCAAAAACAAATCACAATCATAAATAACAATAACCAAAAAAAAAACCGCAAATGAAAAAAACGCAAACAAAGTACCCTAGAGGAATACTCTGTATGAGTACCTCAAATACAAAAAATTTTGAAGTGAGTTCTAATGGCAGAAATGCTTATTTTACTGTGACTTCTGAAACTCTAAATGAAAATAACATAAATAATAAACCTGATGAAAGTCTTTTTTTAACGGCAGAGCCAATTTTTCGTCAGAGATCAACTTCGCTTTGTCCAATGTCAAATAGCAGTGATTCATTAATATTACAGTTGCCTAGTACTTCTTCATATAAGTCAGTAACAGCATTCCATTCAGGCTAGTGTTCATCACTTAACAAAGTTATCACTACATATAACAGTAGCTCAAAACAAAAGGTACAAATCGGAATGGACAGATATATAACCGTGGTAAAGCGTGGGCGAAGCCCGAATTCTTCAAAAATTTCATCTGTTCCAAAAATGTCTAGGGATAACAGCGCTGCTTCAACTAATCGCGAAAACCGCTTTAAAATTTTGCAAGATGACAACGACAAACCAGAAGTATCATCGAATAAAACATCCATTCCACCACCAATCTATTTGAGAGAAAACAAATTCAAACGCTCTTATCAAAAAATTAATCTCGGTCATTGGTGAGAATAAATTTCATATTGTTCCATTAAAACGCGGCAACATCCATGAAACGAAAATTCAAATTTATGACGAAAAACATTTCCGCAAAATGTTCGCTGAATTTGAAAAAAAGCAAGCTTCTACAAATACCAGCTTAAGAGCGCTAAAGGCCTACAGATCGTATTGTAGGGCAAAGATTCTTATGTTGTTCCCGAGGAAATAAAAGATGCACTCGTCCTCCAAGGGTTTAAGATAAAACATGTGTCCAATATTATAAAAAGGGAGAAGATTCCCCAACCCCTATTTCTTGTTGAGCTTGAGCCTAATGATATAAAATTGAAAAAAAATGAGACGCACCCAATTTATAGCTTAAAATACCTGCTATACCGAAAAATAACAGTTGAAGAACCACACAAGCATTCTGGGCCCGTACAGTGCCATAATTGTCAAGAATATGGCCATACGAAAACTTAATGCAATTTACCTACTGTTTGTGTAGTGTGCGGCGAATTACACCGCAGTGCTCTTTGCAATAAGTCAAAAATCAATATGAGGATTTCTACAAATCTCTTGGGCCTCGTTTTTTAGCAGCTGGCGACTACAATGCAAAACATACGTTCTGGGGTTCGCGTCTTATTACACCCAGAGGTCGAGCATTGTTCAACACTATTTCAAAAATTGGCTTGCATGCCATTTCGAGTGGGGAGCCCACTTATTGACCTACTGACATACAAAAAATTCCGGATGTTATAAATTTTGGCGTCATAAAAAATATCTCTAGGGATTTAATTCAAGTTCAAGCTTCTCTTGATCGCTCGTCCGATCACACTCCGACGTACATTACAATTTGTAGCCCATTAAGAAGTAACTTACCTGATTCATATGTGAAGATGATCAATCGTGTGAATTAGCTGGGGTTCAAAAAGTATCTCAGTAGTCATTGTACGGAAAACATAACGCTTAGAACACCCGATGATATTGAATCTAACATTGCCAATCTCAGCGAGAATATTAAACAGGCTGCTGAGCATGCCACTATCTTCCATACGCAGACTGGGTTTAATAAAATTTATTCTACAGACATTGAACGTCTCGTACGTAAAAAAAGAAGAGATAGAAGGGAATGGCAGCAGCACAGATCACCACAAAATAAAATCAGAGTGCACTAAACGACTCCAAGAGTTGCTTGCATCTGAAAAAACTGCATGTCTTAAAAATTATCTGGAAGGTCTTGATGTCATACCAGCATCTAATTAATCCTTGCGGCACGCTGCTAGAAATCTTAAAACACCCGTTGAATATAAGCCACCTCTACGCACATCTACCGGAGGTTGGTCAAGAAGCGATACTGAAGAAGGTAAAATATTTGCTGAGCACTTAAAATCCGTTTTTACGCCAAACATATGTACTGGTGTTGCTGATTTGCAGAGAATAGTCGCTCTACCCCCTCAACACTTAAAGTTTAAGACGCGTGATTTACAAAAATTAATTGCTGAACTCAACCCGAAGAAAGCTCCGGGTATTGATGGAATTAGTAACCAGATGCTGATGAACTTGCCTCGTATTGCAATGAGAATCCTGTTGTTCATTTTTAATGCCATTTTACGACTGGAGTATTATCCACACAGCTGGAAGCTTGTCAAGGTTAAAATAATTACAAAGCCGGGCAAAGATCTAACCAAAGCTGGGTCATATAGGCCAATAAGTCTACTATCAACTATGTCGAAGCTTTTCGAAAAACTGCTCAAAATAAAATTGTCCCCAATTCTAATTAGTAGTGGGTGCATACCAGACCATCAATTTGGTTTTAGAAGTCAGCATAGCACCATTGAACAAACTCACAGATTGGTTCAATTTATAATATTTTACTTATTAAGTAAAATATTTTTTTATTAAAAATACATTGAAATTGAGTATTGAGGGGTTTAGCTGGATCCTATGCGCATTTCACTGTTGCTAATGCAGATCATCAGGGAGCCTTTACCCAAAGATTCTTAGAACAAATAGAGTTATTATGTTATAATTTTTCATTTAAACAAATGAGAAGCTTAAAACAAATAACAAAGTTGAAACAAGAACTCAATAATCAACATGTTTTTTATTTTCTTACTTTACCATTCATACATTGGCTGACATTTTTCAGCTTCAAATTGTATTTGTAAGAGTATGTAAAAAGAAAATAAATGTAAATAACAACAGCAGCTATTTAAGAAATGTTATGCGTTAAAAAATGTTAAACTTAAATTGTAACAAATCCCATAAAAAACACTAATTATTAACTTGACTGCACCCGGTCAAAAAAATACTTGTGTGGCAACACTCTATTCTTAAATAGCTGTTGTTGTTATTTACATTTATTTTCTTTTTACATACATAAAGAATAAAATAAAATAAAATAAAATAGTAAATTTAATAAGAGCTTAATTTTGATTTTAGTTATCGTTTTGTCTTATTTTTTTTTAATACATGTATTTATTCATTGTATCTTCCAATATGAACTAACAATAAAGCTACGGTCACAACTGTCAAACATTTGCCCAAGAAAACGTAACCAACAAACACTAATGAAAAAAGTTTTAATCCAGACGCGTGTTTTTCAAATTAAACAGTTTCGAACACAACTAATAGATAATGTCATAGAATCCAACATTATTGGCTACTCTTTAACTTGACAAACTTTTCTCTGAATTGAAAGATTTTGCATTATCATTTAGTGGTTACGTTTTTTTTGTGCAAATGTTTGACAGTGTGACCGTACCTTAAGTATTCAAATCTTAAATCTAAAATATAATTTTTAGGCCCGACGACTGTTGGACATAAACTTAGTGATAGTTATAAATAATACATAAGTAGTGACAATCAAAAGGGGAAAAAAGTATTTTCAAGTAGTCCCATCTGGAGTGCTGAGTATAAGAGCCTTTGTGTCCCTCTTATTTAGGCGGATGTGTCCAGTAAAGCTCAAAATATTACGAGCAAGCGGATTAGAATGCGATTCGAGTTTTTTTTTAAATATTTGCCTGCGTATTTTGCAATTTCTTCAATCACTAGTGGCATATTCAAATCACGATGTATATTGAATTTTTGATGTACCATGGAGCCGAAGTTATCATACGTAAAATTTTGTTTTACCTTCGTTGGATTCTCTCGACATTGGAAGCTGAAGCAGTGCCCCATAGTTTAATTCCGTAGCACCATATAGGTTTCAAAAGTGACTTGTATATCAAAAGTTTGCAATCTAGACTGAGAGTTGAATTTCTACCAATCAGCCAATGTACCTGAGCTAATTTTAGTTTCATTTTTGTTAGCTTAGAATCAATGTGTTGTTTCCATATAAGCCGTCGATCAAGGTGTATACCAAGGTATTTTACATTTGAATGTTGAGGAACAATTTGATTATTGATTCTAATGGGGGAACAAGTATATTTTCGTAGAGTAAATGTTACCTGCGCACACTTCTGCTCATTTACTTTAATTCTCCATAACTTTAACCATAATTCCAGCTGGGTAATGTATTCCTGAAGATATCGGGATGCCTCGTGAGGGTTTTCATGCATGCTAAAGAAGGCTGTATCATCGGCAAAAGTAGATGTATGGATTTTAGTGCCAACAGGCATATCACAAGGATAAATCAAATACAAAACTGGTCCCAGTATACTGCCCTGTGGCACACCGGCAGAGATAGGTTCGGGAACACTCATGAAGTCTCCTTCCACAACAATGAATTTCCCGGATAGAATATAACTTTCCAATAGCTTTAGAAAATTTATTGGTAGGTATGTCTTCAATTTTAAAAGTAAGCCTTCATGCCATACTTTATCAAATGCCTGAGAAACATCAATAAAGAGAGTAAAACAATATTTCTTTTCTTCAAATGTTCTTCTTATAACTTCAACCAATCTATGCGTTTATTCAATGGTACTATGCTGACTTCTAAAACCAAATTGATGGTCCGGTATGCACCCACTATCAGTTAGAATTGGGGACAATTTTGTCATGAGCAGCTTTTCGAAAAGCTTTGATATTGTTGATAGTAAACTTATTGGCCTGCAAGACTCAGCTTTGGTAAGATCTTTGCCTGGCTTTGGAATCATTTTGACCTTGGTAAGCTTCCAGCTGTCGTAATATGGCATTAAAAAATAAATAGTAGGATTCTAGTTGCAGTGCGAGGCAGATTCATCAGCATCTTGTTACTAATTCCATCAATACCTGGAGCTTTCTTCTGGCATGTTCAGCAGCCTATTTAATATTCTCGTTGAGATTAGTAATGTTAGATTCAATATGATCTGGTGTTCTTAGCTTAATATTTTCCGTACAATGACCACTAAGGTATGTAATGATTATGTGTTGTTATTACCTTTCGGTATTTAAACGGAAATGGCAGTTTGGTCTTACTGCGGCTTTTAGCTCGACGGAAATGGGGGAGTTCTTTTCCGTATACACACCATTACTTTGTTCGTGCTATGTTAAATAAAATTTGGTATAGCAAAAAGAAAGTATTTATAATATAAAAAGATAAGAAATCATACCCACCAATGTAAGTGCGATGACACTGTTATTACGGATTGACATGTGACGTACGATTTCACTCTACACTGACACGCCATGACCATGGAACTAGGTCTTAATAGTTCCGATCAGGTAACCCACACCCTATGACTTTTTAGTCATGACTTTTTAGTCATCCTTGGCATTATTAGGACCTGTACGCTTTTATTTTAATAATGCCCCTAAATTACTTTACTTATATCAAGGCTTTACTTTATTTCATTACAATCGAGTTTAGGTTTAGAAATTAAACATAAGAAATTTATTCATCTTACAATTTTTTTATACATAGATATTTGATGTGCAAACAGATTCCCGTTTTATGTGGTATTATATTTTCTTCTTTTATTTTTTTAATTATATTATCGCATAATCGAATATGTTTACGTCTTGTTCATTTACTTTTAAAATTTATATATATATATATATATATATATATATATATATATATATATATTTATCTACGTCAGAGCCTCAAAAGTGTGCAGTGGTTTTAACTAATTACTTTAGTTTAGTTTCTTTTTTTTTATTCGCTTTTCATTTACCTTATATCATTCAAAAAATCACAAATTACTTTCATGATTTCTGTTCGAAATTAAGAAATAGATGTGGCAAAACAAATGTATTTACTTTCTTTCGGATTAATACATTTGTTAATTGATCGAAAGCGGGACTTTATAGTATTCGGCTTTACTGAGATTAATTTTATAGAATAAATAGATCTTTTTTAAAAGAATTTCAAAACGATAGTAAACGCTAGATACTACACGCAATTTTGAAAGCAAAGAATTGACTCAGATTATTTGAGTTCAACTTGATTTCAAAGCGAAAAGACTGCAGCTTTTTACAGGACTGATTTACAAATATGTATATATATATGTGTGTTCATACATGCATATATGTCTATTCATACCTATCCGTGGATGGTTTTGTGTTCTTACGGGCTAAATCTTCTTTGATAAATCTTTATCATTCTTTTTTTTTCTTTTACGAGTTTTATTATATAGGTACAAATTAAATTTATAATTCTTTCTTTTTTGTTCTACACTGTATTGATTATTCTGTAAGTATAAATATAACAAATCGCTAAAACTTTTGTAGCATACTTTTGGGCTTACTAATTATTAAAGTTTTTCTTATTTTATTTTTGTACGACGAAAGTTCTACCAGTCTCTTAAAATTTTCTTTTGCTTTTGTGTTATATTATTTTTTTTAACAATATACGAACAATAAGTGAGGATGTTTTAATTCAAATAAGTTCGCAATTTTTTTTTCTTTTTGGTAAGTAATTATTTGTATTACAACGAGCATATGTGAATTCTTATTAAAAAAAATTTAGCTACACGAAATAATCAGCGCTTTCATTTTTTTTCCTTTTTTTAGTGAAATATCACCATTTCAATATTTTAATTAAGGTCAGATAATGTATTCGTTTTCAAAACTCTGGGTGGTTTTCTATTTTTTTTTTTTGAGACTATAGATTTTGCTACGCATTCAAAATGAAGTTTCGACTTTTGCAACAAAAAAGAATTAGGCTTTACTATATCGTGAAATGTGTGACTCGAATAAAACATTAACGCTGATCGCCGATACTGAGGTCGTATTTTACTTTTTCTTTCTGGACATTATGCTAGGGAAATGGATAAAAAAAATGTACATACCGTTTTCGCCTGGTGGCCAATTTAAGGTTTAAGGGTGCCTGAATGGATGGTACCTGTTGTACACAGAGGGTGTGCCGGATGTTTTGACGACTATCCTATTTTGTTATTTTTGTTGCTGTTATGAATGTGGTACTTCTTTAGTCGATGTTACTGCTACTGGGTGTTGGTGGTAGTGGTTTAGTGAAAGCAATGGCACTTACTGGTTGATGTTGGTTGTTGGAGTGAAACAACTACCTCTTGCCCTTCGTGGTTTTTCAGCGGCATCCGTGAGTTTGCTACAGGAAGCATCCTCAAAGTTGATGGGATGGGTGCCACAGATGTCTTCAAATTGTCTCCTTTTGCGCACGTCGAAACGCCCCACTGGACATAATTCTCGGAAGGATTTAGCACACAAGGATTTGGAGAGGACGAAAGGATGGTCAAACATGTCCTTAACTTTTCTTCCTTCAATTACTATGTTATTTTACTCACAAGGTTTCTTCACTTTTTTCTTTATTACCTTTTTATTTAGTTTTTTAGTCTATACTTCACTTTTTTGTGTTTTTTATTTGTTCTGTACACTTTACTTGTTCGTGGTCACCTTCTCAATGCTGAAAATTTTCTCTGATCGTCTGGCGTCAGTTCCTTTTTTCACTTTTTTTCATTATAGTCCTGCCTGTCCCGGTTGCTCCTTTACCTGCACGCCATTCATCCCTTTTTCTCTCACTATTTGAGTACGATAAAATCACGCCATAGTCCCGTTATTGTTCTAGAAACTTCTGCCATGGTGGCAGAGTTGCCAGAAAAACGACCCACCTACAACAGAGTTGTATTTATCAGGTCTGGGTATTTTCGAGTTAGGTATGTCATGATATTAACATTTCTGGAGAACAGTCTCGACATATATGTCTTGACAAACGATGTAGCTATCATAGGTATTTTTTGAATCCCAGCCAATTAACATGATTTATCATCTTCATATATTGATAAGGTAAGTCACTTCTTAGTGCGTTACAGATTGTCACGGTAGTGGGAGAGTGATCGGACGAGAGATCTAGAGAAGCTTCAACTTTAACTAACTCCCTAGAGATATTTTTCATGACAACAAAATCTATGACATCCGGAATTTTTTGTATGTCAGTAGGCCAATAAGTGGGGTCCCTACTCGAAATGACGCCCAAGTCCATTTTTGCAATTGTGTTGAACAACGCTCGACCTCGGGGTGTAATAAGGCGCGAACCCCAGAACGTATGTTTTACATTGTAGTCGCCAGCTGCTACAAAATAAGGTCCAAGGGATTTGTAGCAATTCTCGTATTGATCCTCAGTGATTGAATATCTGGGAGGGGAGTAAATTGATGATATCACGAAATTTGTACAAAAATGTTCAATGCCAATATTTGTTGCTTGAAGATGTTCTTCACATATGTTGTCAAGAATATAGTGCTTGAGTCTTGACTTTATTAGAATTGCTGATCCACTGCATGCTCTTCCTCTAGGGTCCTTTGAATCATATAAGGTGTAGCCATAAATTTTAAAAAGAGTTCTTGAAGTCAAATGACTCTCAGATACTGACATTATATCAATATTTTTTTTCCGTGACGAAGTGCTCAAGTTCATTTTTATGATGGCGAATTCCGTTTGCGTTCCAGAGACATATTGTTAACGTGTTCATGGCTTGTTAATTAATGCTTGAAGCAGAGTATTCTGCATTCGCAGCATTTCTTGCATCATGCTCGTCATATTTGTGTTAAAATTTTTTTATCGTTTGCAGCAGATTATCAGTAGAAGCTTCAAGGCGATTAAAATTAAAGCTTGCAGTATTATTTGAATTATTTGGTGGAAAACATTTTGTGTGGGAATTAAATTTGTCTTAGCAGCATCTGCATACGATACACGGGAAGTAACTGGTTGGATCATTTGCATAAAAATGGCAGAGTAAGCGTTTGCTGATTGGAGCTAATTAGGTTTTTGCACCATAGTCTGCTTTACGAAAGAGTACACAGGACAACCTCTGTAGTTAGCGGTGTGATTACCTCCACAATTACTGCATTTTTTCTATCACTTTGAGTTTTTGACTTATTGCAACTAGCAGTGCCCTGTAGTTCGCCGCACACAACACAAACAGTAGGTAAATTGCAGTAAGTTTTCGTATGGCCATATTCTTGACAATTTTGGCACTGTACGGGTATAGAATGCTTGTGTGGTTCCTCAACTAATATTTTTCGGTATAAAAGGTATTTTAAGCTATAAATTGGGTACGTCTCATTTTTTTTTCAATTTTATATCATTAGGCTCAAGCTCAACACGAAATAGGGGTTGGGGAATATTCTCCCTTTTTATTATATTGGACACATTTTTTATCTTAAACTACTGGAGGACGAGTGCGTCTTTTATTTCCTCGGGAGCAGCATAGGAATCTATGCCCTTCAATACGATCTGCAGGCCTTTAGCACTCTGATGCTGGTATGTGTAGAAGCTTGATTTATTTTTTTCAAATTCAGCAAACATTTTGCGGAAATCTTTTTCGTCATAAATTTGCATTTTCGTTTCATGGATGTTGCTGCGTTTTATTGGAACAATATGAAATTTATTCACACCAATGACCAAGATTAATTTTTTGATAAGAGCGTTGGAACTTTTTTTCTCTCAAATAGATTGGTGGCGGCTTGGATGTTTTATTCGAGGATACTTCTGGTTTGTCGTTGTCATCTTGCAAAATTTTAAAGCGGTTTTGGCGATTAGTTGAAGCTGCGCTGTTATCCCTAGACATTTTTGGAGCAGATGAAATTTTTGAAGAATTCGGGCTTCGCCCACGCTTTACCACGGTTATATATCTGTCCATTCTGACTTGTACCTTTTGTTTTGAGCTACTGTTATCTGCACTGATAACTTTGTTAAGTGATGAACACTAGCCTGAAGGGGATGCTATTACTGACTTATATGAAGAACTACTAGGCAACTGTAATATTAATGAATCACTACTATTTGACATTGGACAAAGCGAAGTTGATCGCTGACGAAAAATTGGCTCTGCCGTTAAGGTCAGGTTTATTATTTATATTATTTTCATTAAGAAATTCAGAACTTACAGTAAAATAAGCATTTCTGCCATTAGAACTCATTTCAAATTTTTTTTATTTGAGGTACTCATACAGAGTATTCCTCAAGGGAAGAGTATTCCTCAATATCACTTTGTTTATGTTTTTTTTTTGTTTGCGGTTTCAAAAAAAAGTAGCACAAAAAGGGGATTTATAAGGAAAAAAGGAGCAACTTTAAAATCAAAGAAAATTAAAGAAACAAACATATTTTTATTAAAAACAAACAATAAAACCAAATTTCTCATGAATAAAAACACAAACATTCATTTTATGAGAACTCATATACTACGTTCATTCGCACTTTTTATTTGCAAGAAAAATTCTAACTTGTGGCAGAATTAGGTTTTGTTTTCTGTTCTGTTACGAATCAGCTGTCTCTTTTTTGCTTTTAGAAACTTTACACAAGTCGTTAGTTTTTCTGTTTCTTTCTGTTCTGTTACGGTTCAACCTGTGAAAATAAAAAAAAATTTAAGTAGTTCTAAGTGACAGCATAAATAACAAAAAATTGTGACTATGCTTTTAAAATTTAAGAAATTAAATTTTTATTTGAGCAACACAAAATTATTTTGAAACATAAAAATAGACGAGCTCATCACTTCAGTGGAAAACTGTGGCCGTTCTGCTCAGAAACAGGTGATAAGTTATAACATAAAATGTAACTATTAAGATTTAGGAACCGAACGGCACAGCACAGAACATCAACAGAAAGTGAAGAATAATGAAGCCTGTACTAACTCACGTGAACAATTACTGATTACTGGGGATGAGATGTATGTATACAGAAAAAGAAATTTTTGATTTTACAATTGTTTATTTGACGACTGTGAATATATTTCTATAATACCGGCTAGTTGAGTATTTGCAAATACAGTTTTTATTTAGAAATAAGACGAATTTAAACGTGGTATAGATAGCTACTAAATGTAAAAACAAATCATAAAATCTATATTCAAAATGTGGCATTTGATATCCCAATAGAAAATAAATGGAAATTTCGTTCGATATTGAATGCCGTAATATGCCCCAGTTTTTAAGATTTACAAAAAATTAAAAAATACATTAATAAATTTGTTGGCATCTTTTGGGGCATATCACTTTTTTACTTAAAAACCAGTATAATTCAAAAAATTTACTTAATCATTTAAAGTTTTGATAAAAATGTTAAACTTCGATTCTGAAGAGGATAATATATTTATGGTATAATTTTTATACATAATGCATACTTATTAAATATCTTAAATGTAAATTCTTTTGAATTTGTACATCTGTATTTATTAATAAGTTCTTCACTTGCAATCCATTCTTTCAAATCGTTTTAAAATAAATTTAAGGCAGACAGCATGGACAGACAAGTGTCTACTTTCAGTCTATTTGAAAATTTTTACCAATGCTAATTTAAGTTCACGCTTTATGTTTTTTTGTTGGTAAGTTTTTTTTATAAAGATGAAATAAGGTGTAACTCACCCACCTTGCGATTGCTGAATCTGGGTATATTTTTGAGTTTAATTTGGCCAATTTTCCCATTGACTTAAACGAGTAGTTGCAACTTATCATCAGCAATAGTCACTTTCCTCCGAAAATAAGTATTTTTTGTGGTAAAAAATCGGATATTTTTCGATAATTTGCTTTTGGGAATTGGCCACGTGTTTGCCTGTTTTATTTTTCTAAAATCATGCGATTTCAACTCGATCGGTTTACAGAACAGCCTTTTAAAAATATGTACCACAGAATATGAACCAGAATTCTCACTTCTGAGTTAAGCGAAAATGCGATAACAGCTGGTTGGTGTTGAATTCGTTGTTTTACCACGATTATTTAAATGAGAGAAAAAATTGTTTTCTACATGTATAAAAAGCAATAGCTATATACTGCATTTGCAAACATATGTTCATAAAAAACTGGAAAATAAAATTCACAAAAATTGTGCAAAAGTGAAAAATTTTAATTAAAAATTAAAAATTTGTAAAAAATAGATGTGTTTTTAACATATTAAAGTGTGTAATTGAAAGCCAGTGATATTCCTCAGCTACTGACTGTAAATTGTTGCCCAAATAATGTGAGATATTTAAGCAATTACAAAGTGTTTGCAAAAAAATCTAAGGCCATTGTGATACGTTCCCTTCATTTGGAACATTTGTACATATGCAGCTACAAAGTTACTACCGATGATGAAGACTCATCTAAACGAAACGTGTTTGTGCACTTCGGAAGATGTAGCAAATAAAATAATTGCTAAAGTTGTGCATGTTGTTTAAGCTTGTTGGAACGCCACAAGAAAGTCGGCATTAGCTCAACGAAAATAGTTTCGTAAAGTTCATCTGGACTCACAATATGTGCAGCACATGGGCGTTACACGACACATGCAACAATTTGGTCAAGTATGTTAACATAATGCTGCTGGAGTCTTCTTTGTGCCTAACATAATGCCCGGCCAACTTGTTTTGAGCCGCAAGTGCCTACACAAGTGCGTATAACTCCACGCTGGGCTGCACATGTGTGCTTGTGCTATAACTGGGCAGCAAATTGTTCCAGCACCGTATATTGCTTTGGCCGGGCCATCTTCAAAGCTGCTTTTGTTTAAGAGCGTGCTACCAAATAAAAATGTACGCGTACTATCATGCCTAAAATTTGACCCGGCCAACGGTTTTTGGAT
Organism: Tachina grossa; assembly: GCA_949987645.1. Classification (NCBI taxonomy): domain Eukaryota; kingdom Metazoa; phylum Arthropoda; class Insecta; order Diptera; family Tachinidae; genus Tachina; species Tachina grossa. The sequence continues at coordinate 50,686,502 of OX465277.1, read as the reverse complement.
CCGTAAGTTCATACAAAAATGCTTAATACTCTACGTTGTGTTGCACCTTATATTGCTTTGGCCGAGCCACGAAAACAGTTCAGAAGGTTCCAGCAAGTTAGCTTGGCTCGTAAATGCATAAAAACGGTAAGTTTTATTTCAAAAATATTTTGGTATTTTAAAATATTAATTGTTCTCACCGTTTATTTATTCCAGAAAATATTTTGGCCTCTTTGTTGGTAAATGCAACAAGATCAGAATTTTTTTTGGTCGAATTTTTATACACAATGATCAAACATATGCATCCATCTGTGGCTAGTAAAATCAATGATATGTTGCTTGAAATATTAGCTGATCACGAAACTATTCGAGAAATCAATGTTTCTTTGGCTGGCCCACCTTTACCAGATGGCAAAACAGCTTGGAAAGAAATGATTCAAAAGGTACTATCGGTACTATAAACAACAAAAAGGTACAATAAACGAGAAAAAGCCAAATCAAACATTCGTTTGCAAGCGAACATCATTAAACTATTGCTTGCAGAGAATATAAAGCTGCCTACCTGGATCAGCCTCGGACGAAATACAAAATTTGATAACACTTTTTCGATGTTAAGGTATTTTTTTTAATATGTATGAATGCACATATATTAATTAACTATTTTTTTCCTTTCAGTTGCACGCATCATTTAAGAAAGATACATCTCAAACGTGAATTTGATTTGTTTATTTGTTTTATCTTTAAAAATTGTTTAAAACAAAACAAGTTATACAGTGGACATATAAAGTTTCAGTAAATCTTAAAATTTTTCAATAATGCTATTAACTATCATAATTAACGTAATCGAGTCAGATCTTTTTGGGTCAGTAGTTTTAGAAATAAAAGATATATTAAAAAAATTTTAATATAATCATAAATAATGCCAAAAGGTTTACGTACATCACCACTTGTTTATGGTTATGACTGGACTATTTTTAAATATCTTTTCTTTTTAAAAACTACTTACCCAGAAAGATCTGATTCGATTAAGCCAATTATGCTAAATGTTAATATTATTAAAAAATTGGAACGTGTACTGAAACTTTATAGGTCCACTGTAGATCCAATTTTAGAATTGTTTTTGCATTAAATTAAATTTATATTGAAAAAGTAATAACTTTTTATGAAAATAAATGATTTTCTTTAAAACTTTTGTATTAACTTGGAACAGAAATAAGTTATTTTAATAATAGGGGATCCAAATCAATTGCAGGCAATTCGTATTCCTTTCTTAGCGTATACTCACCTCAATTTGAAGCAATAAAATCTTCAAAAAATAAGGAATTGTTTCTAATTTTTGATTTTCATTTATTTAATAAATAAATTATAGAATTTTTTATTATTTTTATTAAATGATTACAAAAATAACTTTGCACTACACACATGCGTAACCAAAAAAAATTAGATTATATACTGATTTAATTAATTTTTTTTAATAATTTGAAACAAAAATACATTTACTTATGCCACCAAAGTCTAAAGTTGCTTCGTCCTTCTTAAATGGTTTTGTTTGCGGGTGTATTATTTTTTCCAGTTCAGTTTTTAGGGGTCGAATAGTTTTTGTAGCAGCTACATTTTATTTAGTTTCTTCCAGGTTTCCTTGTTGACGTTCACATCTGTAAGTAAAATTTAAATTTAAAAATAGCATTAATAAAATGGTATTTTTAGTTAAAAAAATTACCTCTTTTGGAAAACATGCAGTAAAATGTTTTATGTCTATAAAATGTTTTATATCTATAAAACAAAAGTTGAATCTATTTTATAAAGTGTTCTAGATAGAGTAAAAGGACTTTTTATTTAATGAAAAGTGCTTTGGTTTTGTACTTCTAAAGTAGGACACAAAATGAACACATTAGCGTTCCAATTGATTCGAAAACTTCTCGCGACTTACACACTTGCGTTATTGTACATTGGACAAGACCATCATCGTTCATTCCAATGTACAAAATTCCACATTGTCAATTCACTTTATAGGAACACGTTAGTCTTATTTCTGCCAACTACTTGTGAAAAAGAACACAAAGCGAACCCATTTGGATTCCAATTGATCCGAACACTTCATTTTTTTGTGGTTTGTTAACCAGTGTCATTGTACATTGGACAAGAACATTATTGTCCTTTCCAATGTACATGATTCCACATGGTCAATTCACTTTATAGGCACACATTAGTCTTATTTCTGCCAAATACTAGTAAAAAAGAACACAATTCGAACACATTTGGATTCCAATTGATCCAACCACTTCACTTTTTTGCGGTTTGTTAGCCAGTGTCATTGTACATTGGACAAGAACATGATTGTCCTTTCCAATATACATGATTCCACGGAAACACTTCACTTATAGGTACACATTAGTCACAAAAACTAGTTATATGTGTCAAGCACTTGCAAAAAAACATAAAGCGAACAAATTTGAAATCCAATTGTTTCAATCACTTAATTTCACCGCGACATGTTAACCAAAGAATGTGTACATTGGACAGGAACATCATTGTCAATTCCAATGTACAAAATTCCACACTTTCAATTCACTTTACATGTACACATTACTCGTGCAGTTTATATTACTTTGCTCCTTTTAAAAATAACAAAAAGCGAGCGTATTTTTGATCTTACTGATAGGAACACATATTTTCTGCACTACATGTTAACCGAGCACTTGTAGATTGGATAAAAACACATTTGTCCCTTTCAATGTACAACATTCCACACCACAATTCACTAAAAAAATTCACTTTGCACAGAAGTTTTCATCTAAATTACTTACTTAGTTGGCTCCATTGACATTCTATCCTGCAGGACAGCCAATAGTACATCTGTGCCTCCTGGAAAATAAGAATAAATTACTAAAATTGATTATAAATAACTAAAATAAAAAATAAATACATACTTACATTTCCACTTTTGCTGTATGATGCTCCTTGTAATCCATGTTTTTTTCACCATCAGTTTTGTTTTGTGCACTATTCTCACTGTTGGTAATATGTGGACAAAATAATCTACTAAATTTTGTCCACAAATTACCAACTTTGGCAAGGATTTTGGCGCAAATTCATTTTTTATCCAATTTGCGCCAATTCCTGCCAAGAAAATTTTTATTTGGTAAATAACTAAATGTCATTTTACCACGATAATATGACAGAGAAAGGCATAGAAAATAGTCATATTTGCTATCTCTATCAAATAATCGTGGTAAAGCGAATTTCTTGAATTCGCCGGTGTCGTGTCTAATTAAGTAGTCTATGATATGTACTTTATTTAAATTTTGCTTTCACAATAGCTGTCGAAGATACAGTTAGAATTGTCAAGTATGAGTGTGCAATTGTACTCGTATATTTAAAAACCTTACACAAATGAAAAGATTCATACCAAGGTGAATGTTTTTACATTAAGTTTGACACATCTATCTTCTATCTATATAATTAATAGGCAAATATGTACTACTACATGCAAACATATCACACACGCATTTATTAGCTTACAAGTAAAAAGAAACAAAACATGAGTGTGGGTTTGTAGTACTTCTCTTCATCTAACAATTTTTTTCTCTTATTTGTTGTTGTATGAAAGCCATAATACTTAAAGGAAGAGAGTTGAATAAATTGAATTAACTTGGTTAAAGGGATTTTGTTTATGTTTTTAGGGTTCCGTACACCAAAGGTGAAAAGGAACCCTATTGTTTTCGCTACGCTGCCCGTCTGTCCGTCACACAGTATTTTTTTTAGGAACCGTAAGAGCTACGGACCTGAAATTTGGACAGAGTATGTAGAACCCTGGCCGCTACAACAACAAATACATGAGAATTAAAAGTTAAAGGGTGTTTCAAAACGAGCAACGAGAAATATTAAAATCCCATGTATATTACAATTGTATGAACATATCTAAAGGGTGTTTTTTATTGAGGTATAGAACTTTAAGTTGGCATCACTTTTTTAACTGGCGGCCATTTTGTCAGCTGTCAAGTGATTAATATTTAGTTTGGTTTGCCATTTCATCATGAACAGGTTGACAAAAGAACAACGCTTGCAAATCGTGCAAATTTATTTCGAAAATAATGGTTCAGTTCGCGAAGTTTACCGCAAGCTCCGTCCATTTTATGGTCGACATAATCGTCCATCAGAGCAATTAATTCGGTTAACCATGGATCGTTTTCGCACTACGTTTACTCTATGTGATGATACGCATCCGCAGAGACGTCGAACAGTGCGCACCGAAGAAGCAATTGCCGCTGTAGAGCAAAGTGTTGAAGAGGACCCGAATGAATCGATTCGCCACCGTGCACAGCAATTGGAGCCGACTAACCGACTATTTTGTTCCCGAATTGGATGGCATGAATGTGGATGAGTTGTGGTTCCAACAAGACGGTGCTACATCCCACACAGCGCACGTCACAATCGATTTATTGAAGGAAACATTCGATGAGCGCATAATTTCGCGGAATGGACCTGTCAATTGGCCACCAAGATCGTGTGATTTGACACCATTGGATTATTTTCTTTGGGGATATGTGAAGTCGCTCGTCTACGCCAACAAACCAGAAACGTTAGGGGACTTGGAAGCCAACATTCGTGGCGTTATTGCCAACATACGGCCCCATATGCTCGAAAAAGTGGTTGAAAATTGGACATGTTGAATTGGCTTTATTCGAGCCAGCCGCGGCGGCCACATGCCCGAAATCATATTTAAACATTAATGGCACAAAATTATTCTTCCAATAAAGCCAAATTGATGGACATTAAAACGATTTTCTTGTGTTTTATTTCAATTCAAAGTTCTATACATCTTAAAAAAACACCCTATATATTGAAACTTGAAATTTGTAAAATTAGTGTATTTTTATACAGACTACAACAATTAACACTAAAATTTAAAAAAAATTTAATTAAAGGGTGGTCCATCAGTTAATGCAATTTTGACTAGTAATTTTGACAATTTGCTATATCTTGGAAACCGTAAGAGGCAAACACTTGAAATTTTCAAAAACGGTAAAACTAAAAAAACCGAAAATTATAAAATCGCGAAACCAAAAAAAAAAAAAAAATCGCCAAAAATTAAAAAAAAAATCGACAAAACGAAAAAATCGCGAAAATTAGAAAAAATTTCTAACACTAAAATAAATCGCCAAATTCGAAAAAATCGCCTAAATGAAAAAAACGCCAAAAATCTAAAAAAATCGCCAAAACGCGAAATGTCGCCAAAACTCAAAAAAATTTTATATAAAACAAAAATCGCACAAATGAAAAAAATCGCCAAAAATAAAAAAAAATCGCCGAAATGAAAAAAACGCCAAAAACAGAAAAAAATCGCCAAAACGAGTAAATAAAGTGTCAAAAGTAAAAAAATAGCCAAAACTTAAAAAAATCGTCAAAACCGAAAAAATCGCAAAAAACGCCAAAACAAAAACACCGAAAAAAACCCCAAAAACGAAAAAAATGCAAAAACTATATATTATATAGGATGAAGTTTGTATTAAATTACATATCTAGTGTTCGTACGGAACCCTTCGTGTATTTATTAATAAGTTCTTCACTTGCAATCCATTCTTTCAAATCGTTTTAAAATAAATTTAAGGCAGACAGCATGGACAGACAAGTGTCTACTTTCAGTCTATTTGAAAATTTTTACCAATGCTAATTTAAGTTCACGCTTTATGTTTTTTTGTTGGTAAGTTTTTTTTATAAAGATGAAATAAGGTGTAACTCACCCACCTTGCGATTGCTGAATCTGGGTATATTTTTGAGTTTAATTTGGCCAATTTTCCCATTGACTTAAACGAGTAGTTGCAACTTATCATCAGCAATAGTCACTTTCCTCCGAAAATAAGTATTTTTTGTGGTAAAAAATCGGATATTTTTCGATAATTTGCTTTTGGGAATTGGCCACGTGTTTGCCTGTTTTATTTTTCTAAAATCATGCGATTTCAACTCGATCGGTTTACAGAACAGCCTTTTAAAAATATGTACCACAGAATATGAACCAGAATTCTCACTTCTGAGTTAAGCGAAAATGCGATAACAGCTGGTTGGTGTTGAATTCGTTGTTTTACCACGATTATTTAAATGAGAGAAAAAATTGTTTTCTACATGTATAAAAAGCAATAGCTATATACTGCATTTGCAAACATATGTTCATAAAAAACTGGAAAATAAAATTCACAAAAATTGTGCAAAAGTGAAAAATTTTAATTAAAAATTAAAAATTTGTAAAAAATAGATGTGTTTTTAACATATTAAAGTGTGTAATTGAAAGCCAGTGGTATTCCTCAGCTACTGACTGTAAATTGTTGCCCAAATAATGTGAGATATTTAAGCAATTACAAAGTGTTTGCAAAAAAATCTAAGGCCATTGTGATACGTTCCCTTCATTTGGAACATTTGTACATATGCAGCTACAAAGTTACTACCGATGATGAAGACTCATCTAAACGAAACGTGTTTGTGCACTTCGGAAGATGTAGCAAATAAAATAATTGCTAAAGTTGTGCATGTTGTTTAAGCTTGTTGGAACGCCACAAGAAAGTCGGCATTAGCTCAACGAAAATAGTTTCGTAAAGTTCATCTGGACTCACAATATGTGCAGCACATGGGCGTTACACGACACATGCAACAATTTGGTCAAGTATGTTAACATAATGCTGCTGGAGTCTTCTTTGTGCCTAACATAATGCCCGGCCAACTTGTTTTGAGCCGCAAGTGCCTACACAAGTGCGTATAACTCCACGCTGGGCTGCACATGTGTGCTTGTGCTATAACTGGGCAGCAAATTGTTCCAGCACCGTATATTGCTTTGGCCGGGCCATCTTCAAAGCTGCTTTTGTTTAAGAGCGTGCTACCAAATAAAAATGTACGCGTACTATCATGCCTAAAATTTGACCCGGCCAACGGTTTTTGGATCCGTAAGTTCATACAAAAATGCTTAATACTCTACGTTGTGTTGCACCTTATATTGCTTTGGCCGAGCCACGAAAACAGTTCAGAAGGTTCCAGCAAGTTAGCTTGGCTCGTAAATGCATAAAAACGGTAAGTTTTATTTCAAAAATATTTTGGTATTTTAAAATATTAATTGTTCTCACCGTTTATTTATTCCAGAAAATATTTTGGCCTCTTTGTTGGTAAATGCAACAAGATCAGAATTTTTTTTGGTCGAATTTTTATACACAATGATCAAACATATGCATCCATCTGTGGCTAGTAAAATCAATGATATGTTGCTTGAAATATTAGCTGATCACGAAACTATTCGAGAAATCAATGTTTCTTTGGCTGGCCCACCTTTACCAGATGGCAAAACAGCTTGGAAAGAAATGATTCAAAAGGTACTATCGGTACTATAAACAACAAAAAGGTACAATAAACGAGAAAAAGCCAAATCAAACATTCGTTTGCAAGCGAACATCATTAAACTATTGCTTGCAGAGAATATAAAGCTGCCTACCTGGATCAGCCTCGGACGAAATACAAAATTTGATAACACTTTTTCGATGTTAAGGTATTTTTTTTAATATGTATGAATGCACATATATTAATTAACTATTTTTTTCCTTTCAGTTGCACGCATCATTTAAGAAAGATACATCTCAAACGTGAATTTGATTTGTTTATTTGTTTTATCTTTAAAAATTGTTTAAAACAAAACAAGTTATACAGTGGACATATAAAGTTTCAGTAAATCTTAAAATTTTTCAATAATGCTATTAACTATCATAATTAACGTAATCGAGTCAGATCTTTTTGGGTCAGTAGTTTTAGAAATAAAAGATATATTAAAAAAATTTTAATATAATCATAAATAATGCCAAAAGGTTTACGTACATCACCACTTGTTTATGGTTATGACTGGACTATTTTTAAATATCTTTTCTTTTTAAAAACTACTTACCCAGAAAGATCTGATTCGATTAAGCCAATTATGCTAAATGTTAATATTATTAAAAAATTGGAACGTGTACTGAAACTTTATAGGTCCACTGTAGATCCAATTTTAGAATTGTTTTTGCATTAAATTAAATTTATATTGAAAAAGTAATAACTTTTTATGAAAATAAATGATTTTCTTTAAAACTTTTGTATTAACTTGGAACAGAAATAAGTTATTTTAATAATAGGGGATCCAAATCAATTGCAGGCAATTCGTATTCCTTTCTTAGCGTATACTCACCTCAATTTGAAGCAATAAAATCTTCAAAAAATAAGGAATTGTTTCTAATTTTTGATTTTCATTTATTTAATAAATAAATTATAGAATTTTTTATTATTTTTATTAAATGATTACAAAAATAACTTTGCACTACACACATGCGTAACCAAAAAAAATTAGATTATATACTGATTTAATTAATTTTTTTTAATAATTTGAAACAAAAATACATTTACTTATGCCACCAAAGTCTAAAGTTGCTTCGTCCTTCTTAAATGGTTTTGTTTGCGGGTGTATTATTTTTTCCAGTTCAGTTTTTAGGGGTCGAATAGTTTTTGTAGCAGCTACATTTTATTTAGTTTCTTCCAGGTTTCCTTGTTGACGTTCACATCTGTAAGTAAAATTTAAATTTAAAAATAGCATTAATAAAATGGTATTTTTAGTTAAAAAAATTATCTCTTTTGGAAAACATGCAGTAAAATGTTTTATGTCTATAAAATGTTTTATATCTATAAAACAAAAGTTGAATCTATTTTATAAAGTGTTCTAGATAGAGTAAAAGGACTTTTTATTTAATGAAAAGTGCTTTGGTTTTGTACTTCTAAAGTAGGACACAAAATGAACACATTAGCGTTCCAATTGATTCGAAAACTTCTCGCGACTTACACACTTGCGTTATTGTACATTGGACAAGACCATCATCGTTCATTCCAATGTACAAAATTCCACATTGTCAATTCACTTTATAGGAACACGTTAGTCTTATTTCTGCCAACTACTTGTGAAAAAGAACACAAAGCGAACCCATTTGGATTCCAATTGATCCGAACACTTCATTTTTTTGTGGTTTGTTAACCAGTGTCATTGTACATTGGACAAGAACATTATTGTCCTTTCCAATGTACATGATTCCACATGGTCAATTCACTTTATAGGCACACATTAGTCTTATTTCTGCCAAATACTAGTAAAAAAGAACACAATTCGAACACATTTGGATTCCAATTGATCCAACCACTTCACTTTTTTGCGGTTTGTTAGCCAGTGTCATTGTACATTGGACAAGAACATGATTGTCCTTTCCAATATACATGATTCCACGGAAACACTTCACTTATAGGTACACATTAGTCACAAAAACTAGTTATATGTGTCAAGCACTTGCAAAAAAACATAAAGCGAACAAATTTGAAATCCAATTGTTTCAATCACTTAATTTCACCGCGACATGTTAACCAAAGAATGTGTACATTGGACAGGAACATCATTGTCAATTCCAATGTACAAAATTCCACACTTTCAATTCACTTTACATGTACACATTACTCGTGCAGTTTATATTACTTTGCTCCTTTTAAAAATAACAAAAAGCGAGCGTATTTTTGATCTTACTGATAGGAACACATATTTTCTGCACTACATGTTAACCGAGCACTTGTAGATTGGATAAAAACACATTTGTCCCTTTCAATGTACAACATTCCACACCACAATTCACTAAAAAAATTCACTTTGCACAGAAGTTTTCATCTAAATTACTTACTTAGTTGGCTCCATTGACATTCTATCCTGCAGGACAGCCAATAGTACATCTGTGCCTCCTGGAAAATAAGAATAAATTACTAAAATTGATTATAAATAACTAAAATAAAAAATAAATACATACTTACATTTCCACTTTTGCTGTATGATGCTCCTTGTAATCCATGTTTTTTTCACCATCAGTTTTGTTTTGTGCACTATTCTCACTGTTGGTAATATGTGGACAAAATAATCTACTAAATTTTGTCCACAAATTACCAACTTTGGCAAGGATTTTGGCGCAAATTCATTTTTTATCCAATTTGCGCCAATTCCTGCCAAGAAAATTTTTATTTGGTAAATAACTAAATGTCATTTTACCACGATAATATGACAGAGAAAGGCATAGAAAATAGTCATATTTGCTATCTCTATCAAATAATCGTGGTAAAGCGAATTTCTTGAATTCGCCGGTGTCGTGTCTAATTAAGTAGTCTATGATATGTACTTTATTTAAATTTTGCTTTCACAATAGCTGTCGAAGATACAGTTAGAATTGTCAAGTATGAGTGTGCAATTGTACTCGTATATTTAAAAACCTTACACAAATGAAAAGATTCATACCAAGGTGAATGTTTTTACATTAAGTTTGACACATCTATCTTCTATCTATATAATTAATAGGCAAATATGTACTACTACATGCAAACATATCACACACGCATTTATTAGCTTACAAGTAAAAAGAAACAAAACATGAGTGTGGGTTTGTAGTACTTCTCTTCATCTAACAATTTTTTTCTCTTATTTGTTGTTGTATGAAAGCCATAATACTTAAAGGAAGAGAGTTGAATAAATTGAATTAACTTGGTTAAAGGGATTTTGTTTATGTTTTTAGGGTTCCGTACACCAAAGGTGAAAAGGAACCCTATTGTTTTCGCTACGCTGCCCGTCTGTCCGTCACACAGTATTTTTTTTAGGAACCGTAAGAGCTACGGACCTGAAATTTGGACAGAGTATGTAAAACCCTGGCCGCTACAACAACAAATACATGAGAATTAAAAGTTAAAGGGTGTTTCAAAACGAGCAACGAGAAATATTAAAATCCCATGTATATTACAATTGTATGAACATATCTATATTGAAACTTGAAATTTGTAAAATTAGTGTATTTTTATACAGACTACAACAATTAACACTAAAATTTAAAAAAAATTTAATTAAAGGGTGGTCCATCAGTTAATGCAATTTTGACTAGTAATTTTGACAATTTGCTATATCTTGGAAACCGTAAGAGGCAAACACTTGAAATTTTCAAAAACCGTAAAACTAAAAAAACCGAAAATTATAAAATCGCGAAACCAAAAAAAAAAAAAAATCGCCAAAAATTAAAAAAAAAATCGACAAAACGAAAAAATCGCGAAAATTAGAAAAAATTTCTAACACTAAAATAAATCGCCAAATTCGAAAAAATCGCCTAAATGAAAAAAACGCCAAAAATCTAAAAAAATCGCCAAAACGCGAAAATGTCGCCAAAACTCAAAAAAATTTTATATAAAACAAAAATCGCACAAATGAAAAAAATCGCCAAAAATAAAAAAAAATCGCCAAAATGAAAAAAACGCCAAAAACAGAAAAAAATCGCCAAAACGAGTAAATAAAGTGTCAAAAGTAAAAAAATAGCCAAAACTTAAAAAAATCGTCAAAACCGAAAAAATCGCAAAAAACGCCAAAACAAAAAAACCGAAAAAACCCCAAAAACGAAAAAAATGCAAAAACTATATATTATATAGGATGAAGTTTGTATTAAATTACATATCTAGTGTTCGTACGGAACCCTTCGTGCGCGAGTCAGAGTCGCACTTTACTGAATTTATTTTAATTTCATGTATTATTTAATTATGCTTGCATAAGTATGTACGTTTGTGTGTGGCTGTGTATTAATTAATTTTTTATGAAGTTTAGATACATTTTCTTTGAATCTTAAATTATTTACATTTTGATTCTAGAATACGGACGAGTGTGTCGTCCGTTTGGCATATCTAGTAGGAAATAAAATCTTGTTTAATGTGGTAGAATCTATACGAATCTGCGTACATATATAGTCAAAATAAAAACGAAAGTTGACTTTGAACGAAAAGGGACAAAAAGGGGCACAAAATAATGCAAATGATACTAAAAGGGTATTTAAAAGTAAGGGGCATAAAAGTGGCAAGAATTTCCAAAAAGGTTATGTAAATTCTCAAATAATTTTTGAAAGTAAGGTTGAAATCTACTGATGATTTTCTAAAGTGCCAATGAAATGCAAACATATGGACATGTTTATTCCAAATGTATATATTTTGTATTAATAATTATAATTTAAATTTTTTTATGAGTTTAATTTGTCCACTTTGCAAATTTGGCAAAAATTCTTTGCTTAGAAAAGGGAAACAATTTTTAATCGTCATCGAGCAATTAATGGGTTCGATTACGATTACTATTAAAGGGTGCGATTAATCGCGATTACGATTACCATTATAATCGCTGTGCAAACCCTAATCTCTGTTACACCAGAATAGTTTTAATGTGTCAGATTAAAGCTGTTTCCTGGGTTGCACCACAGTTGGTTTAACTTTAACTTTATTATTGCGTCGAATCCAATAAAACTAAAAAAAAATCCATAATACTTTTGTTACTGATTTGAAAAAACTTTAGTTTTTAAGAAAACACATTTGAGAAATACTAGCTACTTAGGTGCAATATAACGGTGAATGATACAAAAAATTATAAAATTTGCTTTAGTTTTGACCACCAGTGTATATTTATTTATTGTATCTTCAGAAATGAACTAACAAGTATTCAAATCATAAATCTAATTTTTTTTTAAATACATGCATTTATTTATTGTATCTTCAAAAATGAACTAACAATAAGTATTTAAATCTCAAATCTAAATACAATAATGAGGCCAGTACCGGACATAAACTTAGTGACAGTAATTAAAAATACATAAATGTTGTATTAAGCACAAATATTATTTTCAAGAAGTATAATTTGGATTGCTGAGTCCTTGTGAGCCCTTGTGTCATTCTTTTTAAGCGGATGTGTCCAGTAAAGTTCAAGATATTACGAGCAAGAGGATTAAGATCTGACTCGAGTTTTGTTAAATATTTGCCTGCGTATTTTGAAATTTTTTCAGGCACTAGTGGCATATTTAAATCTTGATGCATATTTGAATTTTTGATGTACCATAGTAGATTGTTAATGGCGGGGGACGACATGTTTTGGTAATTCAAAACCGAAAAAAACCAAAAATTTTGGCAATCCTGTTACAGATGAGGGGATTTTCATCCTGACATTTTGGACTGCTATGCGTGTGTGTGTGTGTGTGAGTTTGATTCTTTGTTTACCCTGCAGGAAATGTCACTAGTGAATCAGTACAAATACATATATATAACATACGGTTGTCATTGAAAATCTACCAGTAGACTTTAGCACTATTGAGAAGGTAGTTCTTTTACGACCATATAGAGATATTCAAACCAAAAATTCACTAGTAGATTTTAGTTACCCTCGTCTACATATGTTTATTTAATATTATTGCAGAGCTTAATAAAAAAGAAAAACAAACTATTGACGCATTCATTGACAATATCATCAGAAATACACTAGAACTGTTGTCTCTTACGTATCTCTACTCGCGCATAAAAGGAAGGTTGTCGATATTTTAACTAGTGCAATTGTCGCTGGAGAAAGAGTATTGACATTGAGACATATTGTTCTAGGCTGACTAGAAGGTTATGTGCATACAAAGGTATGCACATTGACAAGTTAATGACGGATACCAGAAAACTTAAGATACCCAAAATTTTCTCTGTTTGTGTTGACACAAAGACACTTGATCCCAGTCTGACTGAAGGGTATTGACAAGGGGTCTGTGTATTTGTGTGTATGTAGTGATCGTTATTTGATAGATTTTGGTTTGCTGTTTTGCGTTATCGTTGTTATGCCTATGTAGGGTTATTGTATGTATGCAGTTATGTTTGGGATCTCTAAATAGCTGAATGTAGTGGCAGCCCTGATAGCTATTTGAAATGGAGGTGTATAGAGAATGCGCTGATTTACATGGGCATAATTGTGCTGGCATAACATGCCAGTTTGTTGGTGAGAGAGGCAAAGAGAGTGGTTTTGCGGTTGGCATAACTTTTCAACCAGCTTCAACCCCGCATTAGCAGCATAAAACCAATACACATACAACTTAAAAAACAGCAAATGTTAAATGAATACTAAAAACACTAACACACACACAGCTGTGTATACGAATACATTTTGTGCCAGATGAATTAGTCTCGTGTAATTTGGAAAAGAACAAAAATTGTGCGGCTTAAAAATTGTTCTCGTCTAAACTACCTCAATGTATTTGGTAATGTATTTATGTTTGTGTTGTTGGTTTAATGTATGTGATCGTATCTATTTTTGATGTGTAATCAAACACCCTCTAGTCAGCCTAGAACCATATGTCTCTATGTCAATACTTTTTCTGCTGCGACAATTGCACTAGTTAAAATGTCGACAACTTTCCTTTTTTGCGCGAGTAGAGATACTTTAGAGACAACAGTTCTAGTATATTTCTGGTGATATTGTCAATGAACGTGTCAATACAGTAATTTTGACTTAGCTGCACAATCAACTTTGCACGACTTTTTGTGCAGATAAGTAAAAAATGCTGTTATCTTAAATGCACTTACCTACCTAAATGTGCAGGTATACAATTTTTCACTTCAGTTTTATACACATACATGGTTGCATACTTATGTAGCAACATTTATTTAATGTGTGCAGCTAACTTAAAATTTTTATATGAGAATAATTTAAAACTGCCAAAAAATATGTTAAATGCTCAGGTATACAAAGTGCACTTAAAAAAGGATTTTGAACAATAATCACAGAAAAAATATATTTTGTGCAGTTAAGTCAATGTGCAGATAACGTTGATTTTTTGTATGAAAATCTTTTAAAATTACCAAAATTTTAAAGCACTTATCTGAAATGTGCAGGTATACAAAGTGCACTTAAAAAACGAAATAGTATGGGATTTTAAAGAATAGTGACAGAAATTTATCAGTTTAGGCAGTTAAGTCCAAAGTGCACTTCAACAAAAGGCAGCTAAATCAAAACTACTGCAGTTTGTTATTCTTTTCTGCTATGCTATGCAATATTAGGTGTGTTTTTTTTAATTTTGCAGTAAAATGCAGTAAATGACTAGTTACTACAAAAATTTTAAAATTTACTCTCAAAAAGAGTTGTTGCCTAAAAAAGTGCGCGAATGGAAAAATAGTAAAAATTAGTAAGATTATAGAAACAGCTGACTTCAACTCCACATAGTGTTGAAAAATATTTAAACTTTTGACTATTCAATTCTTAATTATTGATACTCGATGCAATATTTTTATAACACGAAAAATTGTAATTAATAACTTTTTGATTTCCTTGTCGTGTTGTTTGGTAAATTAATAAAAATTACATGACTAATTGTTAATGTTACTCATTACCTTAAAAGGAAGTGTGATACTAAGTACCCAGATACTTTACAGTTTGACAACTCTGAGTAATTAGAATAATTTGCAAAACAAAAGGATTAATAAAAAAAGTTATTATTGTGCTTTATAAATTAATTATTTTTTAATGACTTTCACAATTTTATTTATTGTTTCTCAAATTTTTACACTTTTCGTATGCTTAATTTTCATTTGTATAAATTTTGAATCATATGTTTTTATCTTACTAAACTTTACTTCGACAAATTTCTGCAGTAAAAATTTGCAAAGGACTCAGTCAAGAACTGTCACTTTACTCTCTCAACTTGTGTTCTCATTTACTGTATTTTGGGTAAACGAACGCAATTTACTAAAATGCAGTAAAGTTCAGTAAAAATGTTTAAAAACTTTTAAGTACGCGAACGCAATTAATATTAAATAAATATATGCAGACGAGCGTCACTAAAATCTACTTTGGTTCAAATATCTCCATATCGTCGTAAAAGAGCTACCTTCTCAATAGTGCTAAAGTCTACTAGTAGATTTTCAATGACAACCCTATGTTATATGTCAATAGGCGATTACATTGGCTGGGCTACACCTAATCAGTAGCACTATTGACTATGTCACTAGAAAATCACTATAGTTTTACTTTTGACAACGAGCGAGGAAATATCAATATTGCAGACGAGAGCCCCTAAAATTTACTAGTGAATCTTTGGTACCAATGTCTCCATGTGGTCCCAAAAGAACTACTTAGTCAGTAGTGATACAGTCTAGTGGTAGATTTTCAATGACAAGCTAATGTTAAACGTCAGTAGATAATACCATTGTCTGGGGTACACCTGGTCAGTAGTACTACTCACAACGTTACTAGTAAATCATCACAATTTCACTATTCGCACTTTCTGCAGGGCATCTATACTCTAGGGGGTAAAAATCTTTTGCACAATACAATCACAAATTTTGAGTAAGATGCACACCGTGTTATGAAATCGGTGTGAGCTATATATGAGTGCATTAGTGTTTGAAAGAAGCAATACCAACTTACTTAAAATATTGTAGATACATAGGAATTTGCTGGTTTTTGTTTGTTTTATTTAACTTGATAATTGCTTTATTAGGGTTCCGTACACCAAGAGTGAAAATGAACCGCTGTCCGTCCGTCTGTCACAGGGTATTTTCTCGAGAACCGTAAGAGCTACGGACCTGAAATTTGGACACAGAGTTAAAAAAACGAGCAACAAAAAAATCAAAATCCCATCTAATATACGTACAATTGTATGTACATATGTACAATTGAAATTTGTAAAGTAAGTGTTTTTTATACAGACTACAACAATTAACAATAAATTTAAAAAATTTAAATTGAATGGTGTTCCATCAGTTAATGCAATTTTGACTTTGTAATTTTGACAACTTGCTCTATCTTGGAAACCGTAAGAGCAAAACTCTTGAAATTTTTAAAAACGATAAAACTAAAAAAATCAAAAAATTATAAAATCGCCAAGTCTAAAAAAATCGCCGAAAACAAAAAAAATCGCCGAAACGAAAAAAGCACCAAATAAAAAAAATTCTAGGACTAAAATATATCCCGAAAAACCGGAAAAATCGCCAAAATGAAAAAACGCAAAAACAGAAAAAAGTCGCCAAAATGAAAAAAAATTGCCAAAAATAAAAAAAATCGCCAAAATGAAAAAAAACCCTTAAACAAAAAATTGTCAAAATGAAAAAATGGTCAAAATAAAAAGCCTTAAAAACAGAAAAAAAATCGCGAAAATGAAAAAAAAATGGCGAAAATGAAAAAACCCCAAAAAGAGAAAAAATGCCAAAATGAGAAACAGCTAAAAAAATGAAAATATCTCTTAAACTGAAAAAAACTTTAAAAACGAAAAAAAAACCACATCAAAAAAATGCTCCAAACCGAATGTACGGAGAGTCAATGTCGCACTTTACCGAATTTATTTTAATTGCAATGCGTACACAACAACAAGAACAACAGGAATTAAAAAATAAAGAGTAAAAGTAAAGGCATTTACCATAGATGAGCACTTTGCAGTACCACTAAAATTTCAGTAAAAACAATAAAAAATTTTAACCAGTAAATTTTTACTGATTACTAATTTTTTTTCTACAATTTTTATAAAGTGCCTGAATGATTTATTATATGATGAGGTGCATTGAATTTTCAGTAATCAGTAATGCCCGTATTCATAATAAAATTCTACCAAGTGGCTAAATGTTTTTCATAGAAAAGTTTCAAAATTTGAATGAAAAAAACTTTGTCACTTGCTACAATTTTATTATGAAGGGCCCTACTATTTTACTGGTAATGCAAATTAAATTTCATTAGCAGTAAAAATATACTGAATTTTTTCAGCAATCAGTAAATTTACTGCTTACTGCAGTATGCCCATTTACTAACCAACTAAATTTAATAAAACAACTAAAAACCAACGAATTCCTATGTATTTACACTATTGAAAGTTTTCAGTCTTTTAACTAATTAATTAAAAAAATATACTAAGTGCTTCCAACTTGAAAAAAATTTCATTACTAGATGTTTACACATCTCCTCTGTGATCGGATTCACATTGCTTTTTTTCTTTGAAGAATGTCATTCCTTGTGTGAAATACATCAAGACTTCTTCATACATATGTACGTACATATGACTGCAAATACATATGTATATATATTTATGATTTTTAACAGGTTAAAGTTCGTATCGCTTTTTAAGCCAAATTACATGTGATAATTATTAATGAACAAATAACACCAAAGTTAGTTGTAAATATTCTGACAACACATAGTTGAACGGAACAGCCAGCCGTTTTCGAAGGCCACTAAACCTTCATCATCAACGTTCTTTTGTGTTTGGTCCACTGTGTGTGGTGTCAGTTGATGTAGATTTC